>VZTB01018119.1:434105-483389 GCA_013397245.1 Thryothorus ludovicianus
AGATGTGTACTGTTTACTTCTACAGTAATATTTTTTCTTTAAACTGGTAGATTTAAAGCTGAATATTTAGAGCAAGTAATGCAATCCTAAGTTGAGTCTGAATATTACAAATAAAGGTCAATTATACACATGAGCTTCAAACCAGTGAGTCAAGTTTCTTTGCAGCTGGTTCTCTTGAGAAATGATGCTTAATCATTTGGTTAGCTGGTCAACCATGAATGTTTATTCAAAAATTGCAAACTTGCTTTAGGATGAAAACCTTTTCCTGAGCCACAGAGTCCTTCTGTGACTGTAAGCACATCATGTGAGCCCATAAGGGAGTCAGAGAGGATGATCTCATTTAATAATTCCATGAGACACCTAGTTTTTGAACTCTAAATTAATTTTGTTGTTCCTTGCCTCAAGAGATAACTTGTGAGCTGGGCACTTCAAACTCATTTTTCAATGTAAACAAGTATAACTGAATATTGAATATTGGAAAAAAACCTTACAGACATAAACTAAATATGACACTGCCTTGCAAACTGCAGTGAGATAAATATGATCTGCAGCAATTGATTGCTGATTAAACTGATTAAACTAATTTTTAATATATTTCCCTCCAAGTCTAACTGGATCTGTATTAAACTATGAAATAGCAAACATTTTCTGAACTGTGGGAAGAGGCACTATTAAAAATATTCTGAAATAAAAAAAACAGTGTGAAAGGATAACAGTCCCTTATCTGTAAAGATAGCACTTACATATGAGTCAGCATAAAGCAGATACAGACAGTTCTTACAGGAAAGAATACCTTTTTTTAAGGTATGATCGGATTATACCTTTTTCCTTGATCACAACTTCTTGAAAAAAAATAAAATCAATCAAAATTGTAAGATGATATAGCCTGGACTAAATCTTACATACTTTACTCCTTTTCACCTTCTGAATATTAAATTTAATGTTTATATTTTCTTCTCTATCCATCTCATGAAGTTTATGAGGTATGCTGGTATATAAGGCTTAATGCTAAATGAGTTTGTATAGTTGGCTTTGGAAGGTTTTTCTTAGGAAAAAACTGTATCTCTGTAATGGTGTAGTAGAAGTATTGTAAGTATTTCTCTTAAGCAGGAAAGAGTCTGTCAAAGATCACAGAACCATGGAATGGTTTGGATTGTAAGGCACATTAAAGATCATCCAGTTCCAACTCTGCTGCAAAAGAGGCACTGAGGCACTGGAGTACATCCAGAGAAGGGCAAAAGAGCTGATGAAGTCTGGAGTAGAAGATGTGGGAGGAGTGGGATGGTTTAACCCTGAGGAGGCTCAAGGTGATTTTATCACTCTCTACAACTGCTTGAAAGGAAGTTGTAGCCAGATAGGGGTTGGCCTCTTCTTACGTTCAACTAATGGTAGAATAAGAGGAAATAGTCTCAAGCTGTGTCAGGGAGTTTCAGGTTGGACATCAGGAAGAACTTCTCCACTGAAAAGGTGGTTAACCATTGGAATGGGCTGTCCAGGGAGGGAGCGGGGTTGCAATCCTGGAAGTGCTCCAGAAATGACTGCATGTGGCACTTAGTGCTATGGTTTAGTTAACATGGTGGTGTTCAGTCAAATGGACTCAATGATCTTGGAGGTCTTTTGAAAACTTAACAATTCCATGACTCCAATTAAACTGGGTGTTTTTCTCCATAAATGCTTCACTCGTCTAGGGAGAAAGGGAAAAGTACGTGCATGGGCAGAGGTGCTCCTTGTGAAATATTTTATATGGCAATGAATATCAAAAGGAGGGGTAATGAGATCAGTGCAAGCAAAGTCTTAATTTCCAGACACATTTAGCACCTTCTGGAGAGCCAATAAAATCACCATGGTGGTAAATACTGAGGCAGAAAAAGGAGATGACTACTCTTACTAACGGAGGCATCTAAAAGCCACAGATCATTAAACAGGTTTAAATAAGGATTCTTGAGGTATTTTTAAACTTTTTAATGTGCACAGAAGTGGGAATTCTTGTTTTCTGCAGTTGACCAGATGGTTCTGACTCATTCTGTCAGTCACAAGGCCAAAATGATTTTCACATTAAGAACAAAACCTTGAAGCCGTGTCTCTCAAATATCTCCTGCTGAAGAATTTGTGAGCAATCATTTGTTCCCTTACATCTTGCAAGCTTCTCTACTTTTGATCAATGCCTTCACTGTTAAAAACCTGTTTCTGTTAACAGAGCTACGCACATGCAGCTCATTTATCTCTCTCTTTGCCAGCAAATTCTGCAGAAGGCTCCAAAGTGTTGTTCCAGTTTGCACGTGAGGGCAGTGACATGTGCAAACAGCAACCACCATAAATCTCAAACTCTGAGTTGATATTTAAGAGGTAGAGTGAAACAGAAGCGTCTATCCTTCTTTCACATCCCTTCCCCATCATTCTATAAATACAGATATTGTATACAGAATAAAAGCATCCCAGTAACCAACCTATGAAGCAAGAAATTATTAAGCAGTAAAACAGGCACTTTGATGGTTTTGGATAATTTTTAAGATATCAGTAGATACATATGTAATGCATGCTTATTTTGTATACATATTGTTTTATATATATGTGTGTGTGTGTGTGTGTGTATAGAATACCAACAACATAAATATTTATACAGGTGAAAGTTTATGCTTTTCAAGTTCCTAAGACAAATCTAAAACTAAGGTTCCATTCTTCTCCAGTCTTCTAATATGCAGACAGGATTCTAAAATAGTATAATAATTATACTATACAGTTTAACACAGTACATATACTATACAGTTTAATAATTATAATCAGTTAATAAGATTAAAAATATATTCATACTTTTATGCAATTCAACCAACCTTTTGCCTTCTTAAAGCAGGTAAGAAATGCACAAATTATTGTTTAATGTAAACCAAAAGTGTAGCTTGAATTATCTCAATTATTGCAGTTTTGGCTTACATGCAACTGTTAGAAAATCTTTGCAGAAATCTGCCAAGAGGAAAATAAGATACAATCACTTTTATTTGAAGTATAAGCTTACATACCTTGGCCTCCGGAATGCTAAACCATATTGTTGGCAAGCCAGTCCCACAGTGGGAGTATAAACAATAGGCATGAACCTTTCAATGTCAGAAGCCAGCACTTTATAGAAAAGCTTTTCATTTCGATCCTGAAGACTCATTAGCAGCATGTATCTGTGGAGAATTACACGTAATTAAACAGACATCAAGGGAACATATAAAGTAGATTTAGAAATATATTGGTGTTTGGATAACCAAAATTATGCTCTAAAATAGCCTCTCTCTTATTGAAAGTATTTAAATTCCTCCTAGTCTTAACAGCACAAATGGTTCAGACATAAAGCATAACAAACTCATTGAGACAGAGAACCTGAAGCCATCACAAAGTTGTCAAACTCTACATACTCAGGAAGCTAATCCCTCTTAGGTATAAAACACTGCTGCAACTGAGGATGTGGTCTATTAGAGCTTTATCTGTGTATATCAGTTGTTCTACTTGAAATGAGACCAGCATTAACCATAACTCAAACAAGCTTACTCACTTGTCCAAAGAAAACACAACTAAAAACATTAAGCTTTGCATGCTCCTTCTGTGATAGAAATTTATCTTAAATCCAGACTAATATTTCAAATAAATACTGAAAAACAAAGCTTTTGAGAACAAAGCATACACACATGGCCTTTAATACCTTAAGTCTATGTTTGACATGAAATCTACAATTTTATATCTCCTAACTAAAACCAATTTTGAGGAAGTTCTATATTTATTTAAAAAGAAAACCAATGAGAAAAAAAGAATCATATAAATGAGAGTGAAAAAAAGTTCATGTTTAGCTCGACCTACTTCTGACTACCATCACATTTACATTGAATAATTACATTACTGTTTCAAGACACGAATCAGGAAGCCAAATTGCAGTGCTGAGTGTGACAAATGATAGGAGTCCATAAGTGACTTCAAGTTATATCAGTTCATATAGGTATAACTTGTGAACACTTAAAATTTAGTAATTTAGTGATCTTAAACCTTACCTGTCTATTCAATAGTTTTAGCAATGTTAGGTATTGCTATAAAAATTAAGTAGTCTTCTATAACAATAGGCTTACAAAAAAATCTTTAACTTACCTATACAATCGATGTAAGTTTATTTTTTTATTTTAAATGGCTTACTAATTACTTACACTCAAGAAGTTTAATATGCCCATCATTTTATTACACAAGGGTTGAGGGTACACACAGAACATATTCATTCCAAAAGTCTAGAGATTTCTGTACTTAAATATTACTCATGTGAACTTTCCTACTGCATACTTAGGCATCACATGCCCCCATAAAATCTAATTCATTCTTTAGGAAGACACAAATATAGTCAGATAACCATCTGACAAAGAACAGCTTAGTAAATCTGAATGCATTCTATTCAAGTTTAGCTCACCTATCCCTGGGAAGCACTTCTTTTGGGATCTGTTATGCAAACCTTTAACAAGCACTATAAGCAAGGCAAGAGAAGCCAGTTTGGCAATTGGTGACTGTAATGAGATGACAGAAGTGAGGCAAAACAAAATCCCTACCCTTGTGTCATGAAGGGTATTTTAGACCCTAAACACATAAAGATCTAGAAACCCAAAAAGTCACAGTTGTTCTCCAAATACCATCACCATGAGGCAATTGGAGCCACCTTCCATCATACACATTAGTTTTGAATGTTCTCCAAGGTTAAATTATATCCTGCTCTTGTAGTTCTCAGCAACAAATACATATAAATACAGACTAATTTTCTTTCATATTATTGCATTTCCCTATAGCCTTTCATTTTCTCAGCATTTCATTATGATATAGCATATATTTCAATGTCCTTGAATTCTCAGAGCATTTTCTTTATTAAAAACTTTCTCCTGAGGGTGACTATCCCAACATTTTTCTTGAAATACAAATTCTTGAACATGCAGTTGTGAATACACATGAAGACATTCCTTTTGTTTCCAGAGAACATTTCAAGTGATGTTAGAGAATATCATGCATATTTTTGGGCCCCACTCTATTCTGGACACTGCAAGCACCATGTGAGCCACAGCACCATCCCTAAGCAGTTGCCAGTGTTTTCATTTTTTATCACTTTCTTTTAAAATGAGGTGTGGCTACTTAAGAGTATAAAATACCTTTTCACGATCCCTTCCTATTACTCAGACCAAGATGAGATTTTAAATGGGGTAAAGAAATCTTTACAATCTTACAAAAGAAAATCTTACCAAAGAAACAAAAAGCTTAGCAAAAGACTTCCTTGGGGGCTTCAAATGAAAAACCTCTTTGTTAAAATTCTCCACTTTGTTTTTACTGTTCTATAGCATTAAACTGGGAGTTTATTTTCTTATTTGTATTTATCATACAACTTTTTTATTTATAATATACTAAAGAACCTGCAAAAGGGGTAACTGCATACTACTTACACTTTCATATATAACATGCTTGACCATATNCCATATCCACATCAGTATAAGAAATATTATTATAAAATGAAAAATATTTCTAGAGAAGTGCAATTTTTATCAGAAAGTTGCTTTTTCAATGGCAGGTATACGCCTTCTTTCTCAGCACTGTAATTTGCTTAGTTAAAGGTATCAGATTTTTCAAAAAATTCTTTCTAAAGGGAAAACCAAAAGTGCTTCGTACTCAACATGGGGTTGCTTATAATGGATTAGATGACAAGTATGCATCTTACAGTAACATCCAAGTATCTACACAACTAAAAGCATGATGTGCTTTACAGCACTGTGTTTAAAAAAAATATTTAAAATTTACTATTTAATGGAATCTTCTACTGAAGCCCACATTTAATTGAAAACATAATGAAAACAAGCAATAAAATAGTGACAAGAATCATTTGTGCTATAAAGAGGGAGAAAAATATTATCTGTCCTCAGACAAGGAGTCTTGAATGCAGATTTCAGGGAAGAGTTTCAGAGGACAAAAACCAAGGTCTGGCAAGTCAGACAAAGGAGACTGCCAAGCATTCAAATTTCAGTGTGTCACTCTCCCCCCCTCGCCTTTACTTCACCTAAGAATGTTTCATATTAGTCTTCTTTTATAAAGGGAATGAAATGCAGTAGCAACAAAAGGATATAAACCACATATCATCCAAAACCCAAAAGAAACCTGATTTAACTACTGGAAAATTACTGATGATTTCTTAGGATAAGTGGCCCAACTATCACTGGCACACACTTTATAAAGTAAAATGAAAAGGTGAAAACAGAACAAACCCCAGGTTTTTTTGCTCTTATCTTGAAAAATATGAGAGTAAATAAAGAAGGTGGGAGGAAAGGCTATTATTTTAACATGAGTAAGACACTTAGCTCTATTACTCTGCACCAACAGTATCTATATAAAAATTAATTAAAAACAGGGAGCCTTGAAGAAAAAACAAAATAAGACAGCCTTCTCTGAAAAAGTGATTTGATGGCCCCTCTCCTAATGTTAAAACATCCACACATTTTACAGTGTGACTCTTCAAAGAAAGGCTCAGGCAGAAGATGTCACTGTGCCAGGAGCAACACTTTCAAGACAGAGCAAGAAGACAATTAAGAACATATAGGGGAGAAAAAAAAAATAAATTACTTGCAGAATCCATCACAGCTTTTCCAAATTAAGTTAGAGGAATAGATTTTTTTTTTGCTCTTATTGGTGTCCCTTTTGCCAAGCATACCAGGCAATTGATTTGCCTCTGTTCCACATTCATTTTGTGTATGAACCCTTGGTATTTCAGAGTAAAACAATTTCATGCTACAAGCTCAGAAAAGCATTTCAGCAGAGCCAAAATATGTCATGCCATGGTACTGGCTACCAACTTAGCTTCATGAATTTACACACACCCTCTTTCCAAGCAAAACCAGGCCAATCTTGCCAATGTAAGATGCTCTCATACACAGCATTTATGTTTTATCAGATGATACCCTTCTCTCTAAGGAATTTAAAGGCTTCCACATCTGCAATATCTAACTGCCTGTGCTTAATATCTCATATTTGGACCTAAACCACACAAGTATACACCTACTGCCAAGCTCTAGAAGGAAAACAACAGCCTCCCTTCAACTCTTTTCAATCACTGTTTCTATGGGAGCAAAGACTATGCCAGATGCACACTGCAAGAAACATGGGTGGTTTCCTGGAATTAGGACATTTACACTCAGTAGAAGACAAAAACTGCATCCTCTTATACAAGATTGTCCTTAAGCATCTGCCTTTACAGGGAGTACTTGAGATTTGAAGTTCCAGTTAAAACAGCCAAAGCTTCTGACATTCTTCATAAGCGAAGAGATTCAAAGAGTAATTGTGGCAGGATCACATCACTCTTCTATAAAATTCTTTGATACAAGTATAAATATGGGAGACCAGAGTTCACATATTGCCTTGAGGACTGAGCTCACCACGTGTAATGCAAATGTTCTCCAAGCGGGCCCTTTATTGACATACTCTAATGGAATTGTCAGACACTTGACTTATAAACACCTGCAAATCACATTTTGCACATGCAAATTTTTGCACACTCAAGTCACAGAATTTTATCTGCAAAGGAAACCAAAATGCCAGTGTTTACAGTCTTAAAAGGAAGTATCTTCCTCATGCAATTGTTACCAAGTCTTTCCATCAGTGGACTAAAATGTAGACCTATGCATGTAACACAGATTTATTTTGCTAAAAAATAGAGAAAACATCACAGCTATATAAAGCCCCAATGATACATGAGGAAAATATTTTTAAATCAAAACACAGCATGGTATGAATAATCAATTTAGATCTGCTAGGTGTTCAGCCAGAATGTAAATACACTTTCTTAAAGAAAAAATTCTGTTTGGGGGGTACTTGGGGATTTATAGAATTTAATATTATTACGGGACAACCTGACTTAATTTACACAATCTGCATTGATCCAAGATTATCGCTGCAAACTTATTTCATAACTACTATGGACTTGTGTTATGAAAGCATACACTAGCTCAGGTTGGAAGGGACTCTGGAGATTGCTCAAAGCAGAGTCAGCCAGAGCAGTTTTCCCAGGACCAGGTCCAGTCAGGTTTTGAATATCTCCCATGGATGGAGACCATAGCTTCTCCAGCATTACAAATGGGGACACAAGGTTTATTCACACTGTGAGGGGAAGGAGAAGATTCAAACACCTGGACCAAAAATTGCAGCGGAGAAAATGGTACAGAGACCCACCACAAAATAAAACTGAGAAATAAACACAGCTATTCACTTTTTTTATATATTGATTACTAAAATCTTACTTGAAGTATTCTGACTAGTGGACAGAATAGTGAGAAAAAAGCTTAACTTGTAATAGTTTCAAGCTACTTCTGTGAACAGAAGACTTGCTAATTTTCTCAGCTGAACTGCATCACTAAAACTGAATTAACAAGAATAAATTTGTACTGCAAAGCTGCACAGTACAATATAACCAGGCATTATATTAAAAGCTGGCTTCATAGTATAAAATGGCAAGCTACAGTCTAATGCTCAAGACAGATGGATGGAATAATTTAATGTTAGCGCTTCTGTTTTACAGATGTCTGGTCACAGGAGCAGGAAACAAATTTCTTCCTTACTCAACTATGAATTTGGAAAAAAGAAAATGCCAAAGAAGGCTCATAGGTGGGAAAGAATGACACAAGTTTTTGTTTAATTAAGTATTTACAGATCTTACGCTTAACAGGGACAGTTTCGGAAAAATATTTTCTGAAGCAAATGGCTTCTGGGAAATCTTTTGTTTACATTTGTTTGTAACCATATTATATTTCTTTATACTTTTGTATTGTTTGTATCTATCATACATGGATTAGTTATACTTTAAAAAATATATTTTCTTCCCCACTCCAAAGACAGATTTCTCTTCCTTTTTTTTTTCTTTTTTTACATAATAAAGATAGCTGCGAAGTATTCCCCCAATACTTGGAGACAGTAATTTTTTTTTCATTATTCTCATTGCAATCAAAACTTCAGCAGTGTTTTATTGCAGTTCAAAAGGCACATCATTCAACATTTTAATACTCAGTCATTTAAAATTGATAGCTTAAATTTTAGATTAGATTAAATTAGATAAAGTTAGATTACATTTTCTGAAGAAATTTTTCATTTTAGCAAAAAGCTACTTGAATATCCACAATTTTTTGCTAAAAAAATAAAGAATTAAGATTTGGAAATACTGCTAATCTCCTTTTTGACTGTTGAATAGCTAGAACTGTGACGTTCTATCTGTGATGTTTTGAGAAGCAGAAGTTTTTTTTCTGCTATGACCAGAAGTAGGAGCAAAATTTTTTCCTACTTAAAAAACACATACAACAATGGGGTAAAGACCTTTTTTCTTCTGATTTTCAAGTTATAGGTGAAGAGAAATACCAGCAATTCAGGCTGAAACAAGCAGTTGGAACTGCCTTAAATGTCCTGAAACACGTGGAACAACAAACTGGATCATGAAGGGACTACCTCAAGGCAGAGTTAAGGAGGAGATGGGGACAGAAGGACAGAGAAAATTTTCTGTTATGGTAACATCAATGGTTGAATCAGGGGGCTTCATGAAATTTTACACCTTCCTATATGCAGGAACTCAGATTCATAAATATTCTAGCCTAGGAAGCTACTACTCTGTGATAATAACTGATAATGGCCTTCCTGAGAGCACTGAAGAATAGCTAACCTACAAAAGATACCACAACTGGAAGCTCTCCACTTGCAGGGAAGGCTGTCCTCATCCTATTCTGATGCCATAAAAACCAAAGGTTGTGGCAACTCTAAACTGTAAAAAAGCCTTGCCACCAACAGACAGGTACCTAGAGGCCATGTATGCATAGAAATAACAAGACATCCCACAGCAGAGAAAAGCAAAGCACAGGAGAAAAAATGAAGAAATAGCATTTTGTTCTAGAGCCTCTAAAATACAATATTTTAAGGACTCAATTTTAATATTCATAAATATTTAAAGTCCTTCCCAGATTTTTTTCCTTAAAAATATCCAAGCACAGCAATACTATATTACACATTAATTTTATAAGATTTTAAAAATTAACTATGCTTTAATGCATATGTCTCTCTATGCATGTAAAATCATTACTGACTTTTAGTTTCATATGAGTTCATTTGCTTCTGGTGAACTTTGTATCGTTTGGTTATCCAAGATAAATTCATGTGAACAGCTCTGGAAGACTACAATTTGAAAGAAGGAGTTGATCTTTTGAAGAAAGCATTCTAGCAAAAATATGTATTTAGCTTAATGATTCCAAGTAATCAACAGCCACAGCCTGAAAAAATACCTCAAAATTTCATCTGTACTACAACACAAAAAAAGTAAGTGACTCATGAATTGGTGAGTAGATAAAGTTTCATAGCCATACTTTACCTGTCTAAGTCACATGTCAGCCTTTCAAAATTCTTAAGAATTGTATAAACCTGAGCATCTTGACCAAGAAAGCAAGGTGGCAATAATCCATGAATATTCAATTGTTGCCTCTCCTCCAAGGTAAAAGCCATGCCCTGAAAAAACAAAAATAAAAATGAAAACCATGTATAGATGTACACAGAACTGATTTAAGAAAACTTCTGCAGCAAATCATAGGCCACGTAAAGTCAGAATCATAAAATCTATTTAAATTCAATAGAATTTAGAACTGTGCAATTATTTTGGGAAAAGATTTTATTAAGTCATAAGACAGGGCTGCACAAATAGAATAACTCCATCCCAGCACAGAACAAGTTAACATCTCCTGACACCACAAGACTACCACCTGCAAAACTGCTAAGTTACAACTGAAGAAGAAAGCAGCCATATATTCACTCCACTCATTTTCTGCTTTTAATGAGGTCTGTCTGTCTAAAGCATGCTCAGAAATATCCAAGCTATTGTAGGAAAGATGGTGCCTTTACAGCAGAAACATGACTGGGTTTAGCACACCAGCACCGAGCACTCTGGCTGCTGAAGTTCAACTCTGCTACAGTAACTACAGCCAGGCAGGACTGACGGACAGGATCAGGCACTTGACAGATTTAGGGGATGAGAAGAAAAGTCAGAGGAGTTTCTTCTACATGTGGGCTAGGAAATGTATGCATTTGTTTCACACTACAGCCCCTGGCTCCACAGACAGAGTTGCAGCTCTCCCTGAGCACCATCCCATCCACACTGCTTCTGCTCCAGAGCCAATAGTGCCTGATCTGCACCTGCCTTGAGGCCTCTCTCAGGTTATCACTACAAGTGTCTGCAGCTTTGCAATATGCTTATCATGCAGCTTAAACATATTCTAAAGCTCATGTAGTAGAGAATAGCATGTATTACTCCAACAAGATATGTGTGTGTGTATACCCATATAAAGAAGCTATTAGACAGTGGCCTAATAGTCAATATCTAAGATACAACTACATAAAAAATACCATTTCTTATCCAAAAAAATACCTGAGAAAACACCTTGATATCCATTAAAGAGGAAAAATTAGCAATATAGGGTTTCTGTATTCATTCTCCTGTGGAAAATTAGTACTACTGAGGTACTTTCACTGCCACTTCTATAAGCAGACTTTTAAAATTTTGTTTATGTGACCATTAGAATTAGCTGGGTCAACAAGTGACAGGAAAAAACAGGGAAAACAAGAGCATAAACTCAAAAGGCCTCCTTCAGTCTACATTTTCACCACTCTTGTCTTCTCAAGAGAACAAATTCAGTCCTTTACATAACCTCCTTACTGCCTTTCACAAAACACTTGGTGAGCGATACAATGTGATAAATTCATGCTAGTTAGTTTGGTTACCTAGACAAGTGGTTTTTTTTAGTTTCTGGTTTTGTTGGTTTTTTTTCTCAAAAATAGTCACCTCAGGGCTTATTCTTACAGAACAAAAATATATCATATTACTAGTCTACATTTCTTACACCATTTTTAACGTAAATTTTGAAGTGGTTATGTCACTGTGACTTGGAAAAAAAAAAGTAGGAAAAAAATCCCTAAAGCAACCCCATCATACTATCTGCTCCATAATGCCATTCATCAAGTTGTTACCTTAAGTGAAATGAAGAGTCAAAAAAAAAGAAATATCTTAAAATGAACATTTTGCAAAACATCAATCATTTCCAAAATGTGCTTCTCCTTCCATAGACAGGAAATGAAGGGAAACAATGTTTAATATAGATCAGTAACTGTTTTGCAGTAGTTCTCTACGCATGCAAGATTTCAGAGGTTTCCGAATGTATGCAGAAAAGCTCCGTTTTTTTTCTCTAATGAACTTTCTGCAACCAGACATGTCATGAATGTCTTCAGCTGCTATCCCATCTTGAAAAACCATGGGAGAAGGAAGAGTCAACACTTCTGACAAGTTTATTCAATGCTGATGCCTCTTATCTCCACTAGACTTTTTTGGGCTTAAAAAACCAAGGTGTACTCATGCACACTTCAGAATCAATTCTAAGTGACTGGACTTCAGGGAGCTGCACAGTTTTAGTTATCTTCTAGTGCTGATAGAAAAGTGACAATCCAGTTACTCTCTGGAATTCTCCTTTCCTCTGTTTTCATTAGTCAAACAGAATGAAAAAAATTTCTGAATGTCTGTGTTTGGCTTTACATTAGGAATAAAATATGGTTTTTAATTACTTAATAGGGTTCCCTTCTTACTGGAAAATATATTTTATTTTAAAACAAACATGTGTTACATGTTGCCAAATGCCTTTTTTTAAAAGTACTTCATCTTGGAATAGCCTATTTTCCATGGATTACTACAGCTTTATAGCAAGTGTTAATTTCATTACTACAAAAACACAGCACACATCTACACCCTTGAGCATTTATTTGGTCAGAAAATCTTTTACTTGAATATTCCTCTTTGGCACAGATATTATGAATTTTTCAAATTTCTAAGATGAAATATTAATTCTTTTCTCCCCCTTCTCAAATGCCATATTTGCTCAGAAGAAAAGAATTATCATTAAAATATATTACCTGATAATTTAATAAGAGAAGGTCTTTTTATTAATTGAGTGCATCCTATTCCATCTGCCTATAATAGGGAAGACTTTCCCTATGTAGGATTTGTGGTTTATGTCTAGATTTCTTGCACTAGCTTCAGATTTTCTTTTCTACATAAAAATTCTTAGTTTTTCCTGTTTGAAGTGTTGTTTCCCAGCCATCCAGCAGAGAGGGCTCTAGGTCCAGCTTGGTTTACAAACTCCTTTCCCTTCCAGAAAGGCATATTTTGTGCACACCTGGACGGGACAGACTTCCATCATCTAGCATCCAAACTGTTATAATCGATGTAGATATTTTTATTCTGCAGCTTGTATTACAAATAATTTTTTTAAGAAGAACAACAGTGTGACAATCTAAAAGCAGCATAAGGGCAAGAGACTGCAACCATAAATACTAACCTCTTCCTAATTATGTTTTATTTATGCACTGCTTTATGCACCATATACATCATAGAGAAGGAAAGTACAGTTATTATCAACCCTCCTAGTTAAGAGTTTGCAATTCTTCAAGAGTTGTGTTTCATATGTTTCATTATATGCTCTGGTTTTGTTTTGGCAAAACCAAGTTGTTCTTCAGCCACCTCATTACCCTCCTTTCTCACAGACTTTTTGGTAAAAATTTAGGTTCATTTATTTTATTGCTCTTTAGGCATAAATACCCTTTCAGATGCTCAGTTGTACAGAGAAAGCTCCCTGAGTTCTCAAGGAATTTAACTCATTGCAAATACATTTAATTGTGAATTTTTCTCTCCATTTGTAATGCTGTGAAGTTTTGTAATTGTAGCAGTGATTTCTACTACTGCACATCATTCAGTATTCTCTCATTATTTAATGTCTATCAACATCACCCTTAAGTATCTGTCCTCTATTAATAATCTCTAATTCCCCAAAGCTCCTCACCTACAATATTGTTTTAGTGTAGTTACATATACATCAACACCTTTCTTCTGTTGCAGTACTGAAAAACCACAAAACAGAATAAACAGCACAGCATCATCTTGTATCAGACAACTTTTAGCACTGGCTTTCAACCCAATTTTCAAGTAGTGCTTGAAAGGACAGAGAGTACATTCAAAATACTTCAAGAGCCATCTCAGCTTCTGCTCACAGGAAACAAAGACAAGTTTTCTCTCTTAATACAAACGAGATTGCCCTGACACAATTTTTCTTCAGATGGAATACCTGAATCTCATATAATTGCTACGTTTATATAAACCTGTCCAGAAAAAAATGAGTGTACTAAAGCAATATGTGCATCCTGTCCATGCACTAATGAGGTTCAGCTTCACTAAAGGGCAGCCAGTATTCATTACAGTATTCATTTATTCTCCAATTTCTCCCAAGACCTAGTCATCTTTTGTTCTAGTAGATCAAAACTTTCATTTTTAAAAACTTCAACTCATTTAGAAGAATAGCTCATTTCCTCCTGTTGGCCTCACTGCAGGTATGCCACAGAAGTATTAGCCTAACAGCATGTAAAATGAGGCTGGCTCAGAAGAGGAAACCATGTCCACATCCAAGGTTCTCTATCTCAGTGATTCTTTCATCAGCCTCTGGAAGGAAAAAATCAAGGCTTGTGAGACAACCACACACAGCAGTACTCAAATTCAAGTACTTGCATGTATATTTGAGTTTCTTGTATCTGTGAAGGGGGAAGGAAGAAATTAAGAGGAGGATAAAAAGGTATAGCAAGGATGTATGTCTAGAAGTACAATCAATTCTAGAAGAAAGAAATCTCTGAATTGTTGGTCTAACATATTGCTAGAGGAAAATTACAGTCTCTAGAGTATTTTGGGGACAGACATTTAGGTTCATCACTGTCCCAGAGTCCAGCAAAAAGTAAAAAAATCCGTGCTAAAAAACTCATTCTGTATGTCTAAATCATAAAAGCACAGTGAAAAATTTCAACGGTATTGTGCAAAAAGCACACAAGTCTGAGGGACTCAGGTATGCTCAACATCTGCTGCCATGGCCAAAAAGGAGAGCTGGAACCTCAGCACTCCTTGCAGGCTCCCACAGCAGCAGTTGGTGTCCCTGAGCAGAGGCCAGGGAGTGCTCCGCCAGACAAAGCTCTGGGAAAACCCCACAGCTGCCTGCAATCCTTGTCTGCTCAAGATCTGAATCAATTTTTTGAACAAATGGACTACAGAACTCCGCAATTCCATTCTGAAAAATTCCATTCTTAAAAACAAACGAACCAAAAAAGGACACGCAAACAAGATGAATGCTTTTGGCTGAAAGACCAAAATCATTCTCCAATTACTAGGGAAGAGTTTTTTCCCCAATATATCCCAAATGAAAAATCACTACTAAGTTGCCAGTCACACATCATCCCACACCACTCACACCACTTCATGCACAAGATTGTCACCAGGAGAAATTCAACTGCAGAACCAGATGCAGTCCTTAGGAAACCATGATCTTTGGTATGCATGACTGCAGGTAATTCTTTTGCTGGTCAAGCTTGAGCCTTTAGCAATGTTGGGTTTCATACTATGCTCATACTGTTAGGGAGGAATCTATGTCAAAATTAATTTCTTTAAAAGAAAACTTCTTTAGCTGAGGAAGCAAAAAAATGCATGCATAGTCTTGCTAGGTATGAGCTACATGAAAACACTTTCAGGCAACTAATATCATAAACCCCTTTAGGATACAAATATCCCACAGCAAACAAACAACATAACTGCGAAATTTTACACATTCAAATAAATTTTTATAAATTCTCCATAAAAATATAGAACCTATGGGTTTTCAAGCGTTTTAAGCTACATTTATGAGTTCAATGATCTGCAAATCCCTTTGAGCTATTTTACATAATTTGTGTTTTTTAAAAAAGTCATCCTACGAACAGGCAAAAAGAAAGTTTTCCAAGCATTTCCTCTCCATTTCTATCCTCCAAACATGACTTCAGAGAAACCAGATAAATACTTCTAATACTCCATGTCCAACACTCATGTCAAGGCAGAATATGCCAAGAAATACTTAGAATAACTAATCTGAGCGCAACACTCCACAGTGAACTCATTCTGCTGAAAACAAATGTGGTTCATGGCAAGAAATTGGTGTTGGAGCAGTACATATGGCTAAAGATGTTTCTTCTGTTTTCTGTACCCATACTTGTCCTGGCTGCCAAAAAATACTACAAGCAAAGGCAGCCAATGCAGCTATTTGAGCAAACAGCTCTCTTCTGCAACCAGTGCTTTAGGCCACACCAGTCACAGTACGTACTCCAGTAGGTAAGGAAAGGGACTAATTTTTTTTTAATGGTGCAAATTCACACAGAGTTTTCTGTTAAGGTAATTTCTTTAGGGCCTGAAGAAAAAAAAAAATCTGCAAAATGTCAATTTGCATTAACTTAGAGGTCCATGTTTCTTCTTAAGTATATTTCCTGTAAAGTCTACATAAAAAGGAAGGGTTTGAAAAGCTGAATCTAGTTTCAATTTAAAGAAACAAAATCTGGATTATTAAATTTTTGGAGAAAAAAAAGAAACCCTTTTAAATGGTGTTTATAAAGGCTAGGGACAAAGATGACAAATACAAACTGATAAGAAGAAAAAATATGCTCAACAGCAGACAGTTACCACAGTTCAAAGATGAATAGCATAGAGTTAAGAAATGAAAACTGAATATGAAAATACAAATTATCTGTCGCAATCCCCTAGCAACACATACAGACAACAGCTTTGCTTTCAGAAGCAAAGAATATCAATAAACATTTATAATGCACATATTATTTAATGTATTATTAGACTGCAGGTAGAAAACTCTTCCAAAGAGGTTATTTTTCCCCAAAATTATGCTTAGATTCTCTATTGGGCATTTCATGAGGCATGTTGGTTAGCTCTGGATTATGGTTTAAAAATCAGTACACTAATTAGTGATTAACAGTCCATTAGGTTCTCTGTCAGAGAAACTGCCATTTTCCTGCCTTTCTGCAGCACCTAACACATAGACCTTGCATAGGTCTCAGCCTACAGCTGAGATCCCTGAAGTAGCAATGAATCCTGCTAAGTGCCCACACTGGAGTTTGAAAAGCCAGACACAGACTGGCATCTACCCTGGTTAGGATGAGGAAGGAGTAAAGCTAGAGAAGGAGGACTGGTGAGTGTAAACAGCAGAACCCAACTTAGATACAGCACCTGTGCTCCTTTTGATAAGCCCTCATGCACAGGCATCCACCAGGACCCGTGAGACTGTGAGGCATGATGAAGGTAAATTAAAAAAAAAAAAAAAAAATATAAAACCCAATGGGCACCTCTCTGAACATACAAAAAAAGAAGAAACTGTCCCAGTTGCAGCTACAAAAGGTACAGGTTTTGTTTTATGCACTTTTCTTTAAACACAGCTTTTTAACAAGCACTTTAAATTGAAAAACTGTACTGTGACATTTGGCATTTATATTTCAAAGCTGTTTTTCTAGAATTGTGGTAGATCTGCTGCAATGTGTTGAACACACAATTTTTTTCCAGGAACACTGGGGGACCTGAAGCCTCCTCATAGCTCAATTCTAAGCCTGTAAGATTTTCAAAAGCAAACTTAAAAAGTCAAGTCAACAGGAGAAACAGAAACAAAAGTCAAAACCAGCTTCCAACAAATAAAGCCCAGATAAATACAGTAGCTAATACACACACCCATGGACTTGTGATTCAAAACAAATGTAGAAGACCAGAAGATCAGACTTCTCTTGGCAAACTCATCATGGGAACGTGTGGGCAGCTTGGCAGTCATGCTGTGAGCTGATACAGTGATTGCATACAAGCATGATTCAGACCAGCACATTAGAAATGACACATCACAGTCTTCTTATTTTAACAATCCTTTAAGCTAAGGTAAACAATTATCTGAACGTAAGCAAGCAAACCAATTTTAAGAAACTCTTTCTATATATGTGTTTTATTATACACATACAGAGTAAAAACGTTTTGCATTGCATAACCTCCCCTCACCCTAATTTTGAGAAGGCTTTACTACACAAACAGCAGGCAGTAACAAATAGACCGTAAAAGGAGTCACTGAGATATTAATGTATACAAATATATTGCCTGCTCTTCTTTAATGTAGGATGATGGCTTGGGTATAGTTAAGGTTGTAAATTTAGTTATTCATACGCAATACAGGCACCTATCCATCCATGATAATTATAGGATGAAGTTAAAACTCACTCTAGAATAGGTACCTTGCAATCACTAATCCTATTACTACATTGACCAAACTCAGATTTGCACACATAAGTACTTACTGAGAACTGGGAAGTTCAAAGGTATTGGAACAATCAACATTGCTCATTACGGCAGTAGTATCAACTATAAATTCACTGCATAGCAGGCTATCACACACCAGACAATAGCCAGGCACAACACTTCTGTGTATCTCAGGGGGCACTAATTGCCTATACATGGCTGCTACATCAAGCTTCTACCGTCCTTTGACTCCTCAATCCACATGTCCTGTTGAAAAATCATATTACTCTGAACTACTCATATTGTTACAGGGATATTTAATCCCAAAGCAACCAGAAAAATTGCTAGAGCTGCATTTGTACGCTCCCAAATCAGAGCTGGCTGTCTCAAAATCTGGTTGTCTCCCCATCTGGGAGCTACAAGGAACGTAGGCCTGAGCAAACTGGAAGCTGGATCAATGGACTTGGTTATATTTCGTTAGCAGCAACACTGTGATTCTGTTTGTAAGAGCAGCTAAATTCATAACAGGCTTACTAACAAGTATCAGCTGTGGTCTGTGTGTCTCCTGACTCAGTTCCCTAGCAGAGGTATCCCACCACTGGAGACAGACCTGTCTTGCTCTCTTGGTTGCCCCTAGCAGACAAGAACAAACAGCAGCCTAAAATACAGTTTAAACTAGAGTAAGAGAAGCTGAAAAAATATTCATATGTAGGAGTTTGGTTTTTTTTTCCCCCTGGATATTTCTGAGCCATTCTTATTCTTTTATAACTCCTTTGGGATGTACTGACCCTCAAATGATTACTACATGGGAAAGCTCTGGCTATGGGAACCAGAGACAAGAGCAGTTTACCACATCACTTACAAACTTACTGAGTATGTTCTTAGGACAGATTTTAATTTTCAATACAGCTTACCTATGTTATAGATTAAAAACACTGATTGTAGGCCACTTCAGAGCTCTAGCCCCCTGGATGAATTATGGTAACCAAAATTATTTTGTTAATTACCACCTTTGTCAAGACTGTTTGCTTTCTAAAGATGTATCAATGTGCAGATTTATTTTTAGAATTAAATGTATATAATAATTGCATACTAAATTATAATTTGAATTATGATAGTTTTTTAAAAATAAATATGTAAAAATTTTTAAAAAGAGGTTTTACTAGACCATATCTGAAATTTTACTTAAACTAATAATTTACTTGTATAGTAGATGCTATGAGTCAGCATCCTAATATGTAACTCTAATCAAAGGATGCCTGCAATGCTATCAGTGACATGGAATCCCTATTTATGAAGGGAATTTAGATGAAAATAATGTCAGCTGACATAAAACACATTGTTAACCAGAATTATTCCAAACAAAACGCCAAATAATAGCTCTCTAATGGTAACAATTTTACAAATAAAGCACAGTCGCCAGGCATGCAGCCTTCAATATCCAATATTTACATTTGCAAAATCAGGTGTTATTTGAGAGTCAGGCATGATTTCCATGTAAGTAGGAGAGGAATTTCAGTAACTGCCAAAAATTCCATCTGTCTGAAATAAGTACTTAACCAAATACAGGTTAGTAAGCCCTGAAATCCCAAGGAGATTTGATAAACCTGATATGCTTAACAGATTTTATTGTTGCCTTTCAGAGACTAAACAGATTACCAGCTACTGTATTCTGGGCTTCTGATAGGGCTAAGCAACTAATTTCATTTCACTGGCATGATAAACAATTAACAAAAATAAATATTTTAAATACTGTAACAGAGTTGTGCAGAGCAGAGAACAATCCAAATGCTGTGGTCTTTGCTTCTACTATTACAATGGTACACATACTGTCCCAAGGGGTGGCAGGGGCACTGGCCAGCCTGGTGAACTGCAAAGGAGTGACAATGGCACTGCTGTGTTTGACACCAGGCACACAGATCAGCAGGTCACTCGTGGGTAGTGTGCTGTTGTCCTGTGCCTACAGTGACATGCCCACTCAAAATGTGTCCTCTGGGCACCCTCCACAGGCTGAGGGAAGTCTGAGTGGGACCCTAGGTGGTGCCCTTTTCTCTTTTTTAGGAGAAACAGACAAAACAAATGAGATGAGTACTTTCCATTGTCATAGGTAATCCTATAGTTATAGTATTTCTATTACCACAGCCTGGTAATATGATCTGTAAGCCTTTTTGTCATACACACTTATTGCATATATTGCATACCTATCGAGCATTTCCCATTCTACAGATGGAAACTTACTTTTCCTTTAATCATCTCAGTCTAAGGGGTGGTAATACACGTCTACATGAAAAAAGCCTACCCAAACCCTTTGTTTGGGGAGCTTGTTACTCCCAATCTTGGCATTTTTCCTCAGAACTGGGCAGTACTCTAAAAAAACACTATAAACTCTAAAAACAAAGTGTAAAGAAACATGCAAAAATTACACTCTGAATGTACCTGATCTATAAGCACAGCCTGAATTGCTATCCAACAAGTAGACAGTCATTCAATTTTTGCTGTAACCATAAGCATCCTACTTGCAACATTCTTTTGTAAATAAAAGTACTCTCCTTCTTGCTGAAAAGTCACTGAAAATTCATGTTAACATGAACAAAGTGACAAAGAAAAAATTGCCAACTGAACACTTTGAGTAAGTTCACTATTATTTTTTCCATTTTGAATTCTTAAACACTCAGAGTAGTAGCCATCAGTAGCCACAGTCATTACTAAAACCATAGGCTGAGACTATTACAGCATCTGAAATAGCAGCTATAGAATAGAAGAGTACACATTGTCATATATCATACACCTTCCTGAAAACTGTAATCTTACCTGCACCTTGCTACAATTTTGTTTGGTTACATTTCTTTAGATTAAGACAGGAGGAAAATACAGTGAA
Source organism: Thryothorus ludovicianus (assembly GCA_013397245.1). Classification (NCBI taxonomy): domain Eukaryota; kingdom Metazoa; phylum Chordata; class Aves; order Passeriformes; family Certhiidae; genus Thryothorus; species Thryothorus ludovicianus. Next base: position 455,153 of record VZTB01018119.1, read on the forward strand.
GGGCCAGATTGACTGGTAAGGTAAACTCTTTGAAATGCAACAGGGAAAATAAGGCACAACCAGTCTAAAACTTTAGTGTGAGCTCTGATTTTGTAACTTAAATCTGTTACTTAACCAGATCTACAGAGACAGAAAAGTCATACAAAGCCTTCCAGAGAATGTAGAAAGTTAATTGATTGAAGGAAGATATCTACTAATGGCAGAACAATTCCATTTAAAACTGCTGTACCAGTTGCATTCATACAGCTCTGCTTTTGCCAAGATACAACCTGCATATCAATTTCTGCTTGCATAGAAAAGGTTAGACTGAAAAAAATCACGGAAAAAGCTGTGATAAAATGGGGTATATCACTTTTCTTTTTATTTGACTGCTCTCCAAAAGAGCTTGACTCATCAAAGCAAACAGTAGACAGAAGGAAAGTGAGCATTATGGAAATAAAATCTGAGTGGTAGTTAAGGAAAACAGCCAAAAACCATCTGAATCTGCTATCAAGAGTACAAGAGCTCTACCTGAAAGAAAATTAACGAGGGTGAAAAAATGACAAGAATCCCTTCCCAGGAGACCCAAATCATTTCAAGTTGCTACTGTTTTCAAAGCAAACTACGGATTAATTGCCCTTTTATCTAACTGTGCCACACACAGAAATTCGAGTCTAAAACAACATGAAAAGTAAAACTAAACAGAAAAAAATCCCCAAAAGTCCAAAACAAAACAAAAAATTCAAACAACAAAGAATCAAACCATTATATTAAAAAGCAATTTTCTATGTTGATGTTGAAAAATGTAACCTGATGGTAAACATTAAACACAAGTCTATTTAAATCTGAAGGAAATATTGCTCCTCTATTCTAACTTTTCACATTTCCTAGAATCTAATTATGCAGACCCATTATAAACTTCTTCTAGTTACATAACAGAATAACTGTTCCCTTTCCTAAAGGAAACTATGATGCCAGACCCATCACTTGTACAAAATTAGAATATCTTGTTTAAACCTAATTAATCTGGAGCGAGTTTTAACCACTGTCCTTGGTGTAAGCTTGTTCTGGACACACTGAGTTAGCAGTTAGCAGACCTATAAACACAGCATCTACACAGACAGTATGGAGCAACCAGGAACACAGAGGAGGAAGTTGTTTTGAGACAAACTGGAAAAACACAGTATTTTCAGACTAATATCTAAGGCATTTCACAAAAATAAAAAAATTTTAAAAAAAGCATTTACGCTGTGAGGGCAGAGTAAAAGAATATAAAGAATATGAAACGATCTAAGAAAATTCTCCAAACAGTATTTTTTTAAGTGTTACATGGGGTCCTCAAGCTTAAAATACCTATTCGCAACATATTTTAGGCAGCAATGAGAGATGCACTCAGGTTAAGAAAAATAAAGGATCATCAACTTTCTCCAATTTTATAACCAATAAACTACAAAGTCTATCCATTTCTTGAAACCTTTCAATGATCCAGAATAATGTTAACCTGTCAACCAGACCAGTAACACCATTATTAAGGCCCTTTCACGAAAAATTGAAGAAAAAATACAGTAACAAAATCAACTCAGAAAGACACTTGTATTCTATTTGTTTATTAACCTCCATATTACAAACCAGCAAACTGAACTTGTTTTATATGTTCCTAAATTTCAAATAGTATATTATTATTACAGAAAATGGAATATGCAAAAAGCCCAGAGATAATAAGGGCTATGTTAAGAAAAAAAGTCCTCTTCAACAAAGTCCTAACTGAAATCCACGTCCCAGTGGACCCACAAGTGCTGAGCAAGCATCACTTCCAGCCCTGACCACCCAAGGGGAAGTTTCCTTTGGGGCACATTAACTTTCTGTGCATTGTTACACAAATGGAGTGGGGTGCTGGTTGTTTCATATGGAAAGCTCAGACACTTGTTTGCTGCTTTAATTAAATAAATTTTAGTGTTCATCAGGTACCTAGTGGTTAAAAGACCAGCTGATGAAAACCATAGTACAGAAATATTAGTTCATCTAGTGTGGGCATTATAACATGAGTTTTCTTTTATTAGTTTTACTATTTCTACAGATATTGGAGAGTATATCTTATTTCCAGGCTTGCAGTAAGTATATACTCTTCAAATGCATTTGTTGCACACTATTACAGGAATTCCCGCGGGAGAACATCAAGGATCTGCACTGTATTCAAGGGCAAAAAACAGGGAGATAAGAAAAGAAACAGTAACAAGAAAACCCAGCACAGACAGATTTTGAACACTAACACAAAATTTTCCATTTCTAGGTGTCATGCTTTTTCTCTAAAAGATGAAAGGATCACAATAAAATGGCTGAAAAGCTCATATAACAAAACACATTACTTTCTGAACTCAAATGGCAAAACAAATTGAACCAACAGTGTTTCAAAGAGCACAAAAATCTGCTCTTTAACTTTAGTCAATCAAATTGCCTTTGGGGGGTTTTAGACAGGCTTATGGCAGGAACTTTAAATGGAAAAATAGACCAAATTCATCGTGGTTGTTGTACCTTGGCTACTTACACTGCAGCGACACTGCCAGATGCTATTCAGACCATTTCACGTGAAGGCATAGGAGCCTTCAGATATTCACAATCACTCCTGATGATTATGTACTGAGAGCTTAATGGCAAGCTTCACAACAAAACAAATCTTTTATTTCACCACTGGTCTTGACTGTTTTGGCAAAGGTAACACTACTTGCTGTGTGAAGGGGGAGTGGCAATCTCCCAAACCAGGATGACTGGTTTCCAGAGGGACTAGTTAGACTCTCTTTTCCCAAAAGTGTTGGTCTCAAAAGTAGTTTCTGCTGTTGTACAGAAGCATCAGTTTAAAGTCTCTCAGCATAGCAAAGCAATCCTTGAAAGAAACAGATTTCTTCCACCAGTACTGGCACGCAAAATAAGACCATATGTCTATGCTATAATATGCAAGATTTTCCAAAGACAGCTTATTTTTCTAGTAGGAAATGCAATTGACATAGACTGAACTTTAGGATTCATTTACAAGATTCATAAGAAAAACTGGCTTCCTTATAGTATAGAAAAACCACTGCTCACAGGGAGCAAGCTTTAATACTGCAAAGTCTCTCACCTTACTGGGGACACCAACCCTAGTTATGTTTATCTGCCTCTCAAGGTGGCCAAGAGAAGTAGCTGACTTTTCTAGAAGAAAAGTAAGAACGGGAAAGGAACAACAAGGAGTTGCTTGGAGCTGTTGAAAGAGCAAGACAGCAAGCAGAGAAAGCAGGCCAAACTGATGTGGCTGAAAGCAATGGGAATGGGAAAGTTAAGCAGAAGGCCCAAGCAGTTGGGGAATGAGGAGCCACCAAAGCAAGTGAAACAGTAAAAGGATTTAATTTCATTGAATAACTAAAAGAGAGCTCAAAGGTAGGAGACATGGACAAAATAGAGACAGTCCAACCTGTGTACAAAACACTAAGATCAGAGAACACACACAAATGCAAATGCGAAGGCTGAAGAAATGAAGCTCAGACGAATACAAGAAGGAAAAAACAGGTGCTGCAAGTAATTGTGCCAGATGAGCTTTGGACTGCTGCAATCTGCTTCACACACACTGTGCACACAAAGAACCTTACTTTGCTGTCTGTTCCTAATTATGCCTGGACGGAAGCTCAAATCACACTGCAAAAGGCAACACTTCTTTTCTCAGGCAGGGGTGGGCAGCATTATCCCACTGGAAGCTCACAAGGATGAATCCAGAACCCCAACCGGCTTTCAGCGGGAATTACAAATCACACAATTTAAGAGGGTCCCTCAAACAAAATAGGTACTCAAAACACATCATCAACGAGGAAAGCATCTCTCTGTTTGGCAAGTTTTTAAAGCTGGAATCTTGAAATTACTGTGTTGAACCAGAACTATTTACTAGTTTTCTGTAAAATGAATGCTTTTGTTTAAGGGCTTCAACTAGTCTCTTATTAGTAGTACTACAGAAAACATTAAAAATCCCTCTACTACAAACTCTTAATTTCTTCCACATGTGGGAGAATGAACTAAGAGGCATTTAGAGGTTTCTAACCTTTTACATTCTAAAGTAGTGACACAGGTTGTGAAAGGTACATAATCAACTCCAATAAACAAAGATAATTAGAAAATACTGAATTTATGTGTACAGAATACACATTCATCTTTTTACACATACAGACAATATTCTTGACAAACTAGGTAACTTCCTCCATAGACTACACAATTTTCTAAAGAAACATCTTCTGACACAAAAAATGGAAGGAAAACACAATTTTAAAGTTAATTACTTAAGTCTCAAAGGTTTTAGTTTGGGCTCTTACCTATGATACTATGGTATCTAATGTTTGTCATTTCTCAAGTGTCAGTGATAGCCAAGTTTGTTACCTAAAAGTAGGTCAGGAGAAGCTCTTGGCTGGGCTCATGTAGCTCTGCAGATCAGTAGATCTTGTACTAACAACTGTGTCAAGTTTGAATGCCTTCTCATTCTTTGCTATCAGTTACACTGTTAAAGAAATCTGCCTGTTCAAAACCAAAAACCAGTCAACTCACCTCCTTCTAAGAGGAATTCTACATTACAGGAAATTCAGAAATCTTCAGAAATAAAACATTTTTTCATGTTTATTTGCTTCAGTTGAAACTTCAAGTGAAAATACACAGCATTGGCAGAAGTCTGCAATAAAATCCCAGAGATTTCAGCATACCTTCTAACCCATTAACACAAAACTTACCTAGATCATCACATAGGTTTTCCCTCACTTCAGAAAAATACACAACAGTATTACAAAAATCACAATTGCTTATTCTGTTTAAGAAACAACGCTCATTTCTTTTTGCTCTTAGCTTTCCATAAGCTTCCCAAGCATTTGTACTGATTTTAGACGTATGGTCTGACTTTAGGGGTGGATTATTTAATAAAGGAATGGTAACATCCATAAATAACACTGCAGGCAGCTTGAATAAAATCCAAGTAAAAGAAAACACATCATTATATAAGTCTTCTTCCTCCATCATCGCTCCACAAATCCAACCATATGTTGGGCACTGAATCAGCTAACAAGAAATTGGGAATATCTGCTCAGGTTAGCACTATTTGATAGATAATTATCACTGGAGAGAGAGCAGGTCTAGACTCCTTCCTATTGTTTGACTTTTTTAATTCTTTCTAAAGAGAGGAAACCACTAAAATACATCCCAAGCTTTCTTCAAAATTAGATAGAAAAACATCATGCCAACATCAGACAGTTAAGGAGCGATAATTGAGATGCCTTACATAGGTTTGTTCTTTGGGGCAGATATATCTGACTGAAAAAAATCTCAAACTTGTTTCCCCCTTTGACAAGAGCACTCAAAACAAAAGTTTTAGTTATAACTTTGTGGTTGTAATGAACTCACACAACACTAAATATTTTCCTGGCAGCTAAAGTGCCCATCAAAGCAATTATAAACTTTACATCTAAAGTATTTGATTTAGAAAAAAAATTTGCCCTTGAGTTGATAAAATGTCCACAAGATATGTAAAAACACAGATGACAACACTTCACACTAGTCTCTATTGGGTTGAAAAAACAAAAAACAGAACAGATAAGAAGCAATGGGATTTCTTGGGTTAATTTCCTTTAGTGGCGCCTAACCTGCACATATTTGGCACTTTGGCTGTATCAAAGTGAAAACAGAAATACTGTCTTAAACCAGATAATTTAAAGTCCCACATAACTCATAAAACCACTGCATACTTAACCATCTGAACCATCCTTACCCATTTAAATTCGCTTTCATTGCTCCCTAGAAGTCAGATATCACTACTATGAATCAATTTGAACAAAGTCTTTTTTAAAAATACAGGAAAGCAGTTAACAACTGCTTTATATTATTAAAATATAATCTTAAGAGAACAAATGTTTATAATGTAGTTATCCATGAAGTCCAAAGCATTATTATATGCACAGAGCTCATGATAGCCACAAATAAAAGAGAATCATTCAGACTTAAGGAGATCCACAGGTCCATCCCCACTCAGGGCAGGTCCAGCTGGAGCAGAATGCTCAGGGTCATCTCCAGGTGAGTATTGACCAAGGTGGGAGATTCCACTTCTCTCTAAGCAGACCCCCACTGCACTTGATTATCCTCAATTTTTCTTTCTGTTTTTCCTCAGAACTATTTCAAATTTCCCACACTCAAACTTGTCTTCTTGGCCTCTGACCCTTTCACTGTCCCATCAGATCACCTAGGTCTTTTCCTTCAGGCCTTCTTTCCACTTGTTCCCCAGCCCATCCTCTTGCACAGAGTTATTCTATCCTAATTGCTGGGCTGCTCATCTGCCTTTATCTAAATTCATGACGTTCCTGCCAGCCCATTTTTTCCATGGTTTCCAGGTCACTCCAAAAAGCAGCCTGCCTCACAACACGTGCAGTCCTCAGGCTTGCAGATAGTGCAGTCTCTCTCATTACACAGCCTATTCATATAGAAGCTAAATTGCTCAGCCCATTATGTTTTAACCACAGTATTTCATTATCTGAAATAACAATTTCGTTCTGCTTCCCAGGGGAGCAGAAATCATAACTAGAGCATAAAAGTAGTAGTCTGAACTGAGCAGCTCTAGACATCGCTCCGAAGTCTCCTCCACAAGTAAAATTCAGAAGTCATATGTAATTTCTCTGATACCCATGTGAATTTTAACTTTCTACTTGAAGGCTTTTCTCATATTGTTGAGATATGTTATCTTTCCTTATCTTCCCTGGGTGTGGTTGGCCTTCCTTCAACCTCTATTCCCCTGTGATCCTTGATAGGATTTTCTGGATTGTGGGGTATGTTTGGGTTTGAATTTGCATTTCGTTTTTAAATTCAGCTTTTTGAAAGGCTAAGAATGCAATCATTCTTTAAAAAAAATTTTTTAAAGTTGCAGAAATACTTTTTTAGAGATGACTGTAAGTATTTATTTTCACAATCTCATTTTAGAAAATGAGTAAGAGGTTCTAAGAAACCTCTTCTAACTTCATCTTTTTCTGGACAGAATATAGCAGTTAATATGTTCCTCTGTTCAACTCAGCAACAAAAGAAAGCATAATAAATATCTGATAATTACTAGCGGTTTTACTGTGTCAATTTGAATCAAACTTATCCATTTTGAGGCAAATTTTTGTATGTGTCTTCCTTGAGAACTTTTAGTTGCAATTATGAAAAGTGGGAAGATTAATCTAACCTAATTTTCTACAATTAACAACATCATGTTATCCACAGATTAATGTAAATTACTAATGGGTGGAAGATAGACATCTCGTGTTCTTTGTATTGTCCTAATTATAATTAATAGTGCTTTTAAGTCAGATCACAGAAATATTTACAGCCCAAACATGATTTTTTGTTTCAGCATTGTTCTTAGATAATTTTTTTCTTTAGTATTTATATTGTGTTTATTCACATTATTTGACAAATTAGAAAAAAAAATCTTAAGCCTGACTTTGTAAGAAAATTACATTGCTGGACGGATTTTTTATGTCAATTCTGAGCCTTGGAGAGTTGTAATTAAAAAAAGAAAGAAAGAAAGAAAGAAGTCAGTGGACGCTGGAGAAACATTAAAGTACACTGATTCTGAGAGGATTATCAACCCTACCAATATTGTATTGTTAAAAAGCTCCAATTATCACGGTTCAACAATAATTCCCTATAGTATCTGTTAATGGATTAATATTTTTAAGGTAAAATTCCAGAAGGGATCATTTTCATCTGCATACAGAAAAGTAATTCAGAATACTATTTTTTTAATCACTACAGATGGTAAGAAGTGTCAGCAAGGGAGGGGGGAGAGGGAGAAAGAGATCCCTCTGTCAGGGATGTTGCTTCAGCTCAGACTGTGCAGATATCAAGACCTGGCAGAGCTCTTTGTCTGCTCTTGTCCAACCCAGACCAGCCCACACAAAGCCAACACAGACGGTTGTGCCAGGCGGGATCGCATGGAGGAAATCACAAACTCCAGCCAAGCAGTTGCATGAGCAACAGCCCCGCCAACAGAAGAATGCTTATGGAAGATCAGTTCCTGTTGTCTAGGACAGCAGCAAAGCTATGCTGCCAACACACTTCCTCCTGCAAGGCACACATCTCATCTCCATGAGAGAGCTCAGCCGACACAGCTGCATCAGCAGAGCCTCTGTTCAGCCCTTCACAAAACCACCACCCATCCCTCCCCAGGAGAACCTTTAATAGCTCTTCACATCACTGCCATTAAAAAAAAAAAAAAAAAAAAGCAAGTCTGGTTAAAAATCTTGGCCTGTATCTCGTTTCTGGTCAACAGCCTGTGCAAACCACCCTTTAAACATACACACACAAAAAAAAAAACTGCTTCAATCTGGTCACACATTTGCAACTAAATGAAATGGAAACTAATATATAACTCCGGTTAATGCAGTACCATGTCTGAAATTAAGAATGTTGTAATGTTATTACTCTCTTTGCTAAGGGAGAGCCAATAGCAATGTCACATGTTATTTTTTGAAGCAGAGAAGGGGAAATGACAGGACACTTTCCCAGTGGAACACACTTACACAACCTGAAGTGTTCCAGCCCCTTGAATGAGGTGATTCTTGCATGCACTTCACCAGTTTTCTCTTCTAAAAATACAAGAAAACACCTAAACACTCTGACAATAAAAAAAAACATTCTGGAGACATTTCAGGCTGGGACACTTAGAAATGGTGAAGTATACAATTTGTATTCTGCCTTGGTTTTCAAAACTCCTCTCCAGACCTGCTTTATATCCTACAAATGAATGTTTTATATTTTGTCAAGAATTAGTGCCTATCAGATAGATTTACAGAATCATGTAAAATAAAATTTCCAGGTATGGCTCTAATATAGGACTTCTTATCTCTGGAAGTTTTTTCCTAGGTATACACACATCAGTGAACCAAAATAAAAATCAGAGGATACAACACCAATACTAATGAATATAAACACTGTTGTATGTTCTTTCCCACACTTCCCATCCTAGGAGAATTCATGGGAAAGTTGGCCTGCAGATGCTCTTACAAGCTATCAGAACATGGTTTACCCAAAAAAACTTGTTCTTTATTCTGTTCTTCAATTCCACATTTTGGTAAAACAAGCTTTAAGATCCCTTTATCAATTTGTTTTATAGGGTTTATGCCTTGAATGAATATGCAGAAAAATATATTAATGGAGGGCCTACAATTTTTTTTCTAAAATAGCAGAGTTTTGCTATTTTAAATGCTGTATATTCCTGCCAGCATGAGGAGCTGCAGACTGGCAGCAAGTCAGCAATGGGTAAGGCTGGCAGACCAGCCTTACTCACCCATTGAACTCTAGATCAGATGCAACTGTTTATATCTGAATTGGCACTAAGCAATAGCAAGACAGACTTTATAACATGATACTACCAACTTAACAGCATAAAGGCAGTTAACTATTTAATTCTTTTTAATAGCTCCTATGAAAGAGTACTTTATCAAGACATTAGACAGGAAGATAGCAATAGCCATCCAGCAGTGGTAAGAGATGCAGGAATTTGAGCATTTGTTTTGATGACTGTATGTCACTACAAACATATGTTACTAGTAGCAATGGACATTGGACTCCACCTAATTTTTAGAATACCAGTTAAAGTAAGCACAGCAGAAATATTTTCATCCCTCTGACTCAGAGACCTATCTTATATTCACACAGAGCAAGCATTGCTCCCAAGAGAGAAGGCTTTTGCTATGCATAAATGGAAAAAAACAAAAGCATGTTGTATACAGGCAGGTCTACATGTCAGTTTTTTCATTCTTTCATTATAACATTCTATGAAATCATGTACTTGTCTCAACTACAGCAAACTATCTGTAGCAAGCCAGTAGCATTTTAAGTTGCCTTTGCTAGTTTTAATAACTCACTCAGCTGGGGCAGATGACAGCCTGGAAAAGAAATGACAGGACACTCCCAGGAAAGTGCTGCCTGCATTTTGGTGCATGTCAAATCTCACTGATCTTATTATAGGTGAAATTCTCTCACTTCACTGTTATGAGAAGGATGATTGCTCAAGCAGAAACAAACCACAGTGTATCAGCACTAACTTTAAGCCCCAGCAACATCATAAATTGCGTCTGATAAAAGTGAAATTTGTACAAAGGCTATTGTCTTCTTTTGCATGGATTTAAACCACAGCATACAACTGTGTACATTTAAAACATACAATGAAACATTTTTACTGCAATAAAACATGTTGGGGCCTACAGAATTGCCTAAATGCTAACAGCTAAAGGCATTGAATCCCTTATTTCTTAATGATATATATTAGGTACATGCACATTAGGTATTTTGCTTGAACTGGAGGCAGTCCTTTGAATCAAATTTCCTGGCTGTCACCACTCACTGTATTTCACTCATGTTGTGGAACAGTCTTGGAGCACTAAAAGTGAATTCTTTTTGGATAAAAAGCAATTAGAATATAAGTTCCAGGTGTTCATCTAATATGCCTGAACTGTAAGAAGACATTCAGTTAATGGGAATCAGACTACAGTTAGCTCAAAAGCACAAAAAAACCAAAAAAAAACCTTAACAAAAAAACAACCAAACACAAAATCACCACAAATATTCTGCTCCCTAACAAAGAAAACAAAACAAACAAAAAGTAAAATAATTTTTTAATAGGGCCAAGCCTCACAATCTCATTAAAAAGTCCGTAACATTGTATACTGTGGGTGTCTGATCTACTGATCTATGCCATTTGCCATTGAAAATACAGACCATAAGCTGCAGCATTTACTACTTGCATACTGTTTGCAAATCTATATGTGTGAGCATATAACTTTAATTAAGATGTAAGAGATTGGTATGGAAACTATCCTAATATTACCACAGGCTACAGGAAGTGTTATGTTTTTCTCCCCAACAGAATAAAGAAAAATGTCACATTCTTTTTTATTACATACTTGTTAGATTTCCACTGACATGTTAACATAAGCAAGAATAATATGATTAAATTATTCTGAGTTGTGCAGTCATAAGAATTGCACATGACTCAGAACATCTGCAAATAAAAAAAAACAGCCTGTAACTCCAAGAGGAGCTACAGCAACAGATTTTGGCTTTCTCCCTGAAGAGGCTCCTGATCAGTGGAGATCCTGACTCATGAAGGCTTTTTTGTGCTATTTCTACTCTATTATCATTGATTAGGTCAAGTGCAGCCCCAATAGGTATTCTTTATCACCAGCCAAACTTTACAGTATATTCATATCTCTTGTAACTCCATAGTTAGCAAACCTCTGGTAGACAAGTTTCTTCTCTGGTCACCAAGATTGCTAAGCCTGCAGAGCTCCAGCTTGTTTGAGGGTCTAGACCACAACATGGAAGGTGGTCAGCTAGCCAGTAAATGCCATGGAGGTAGCTTTATACCTCTGAAGTAGATAGCACATTCAGCAACCTTTCAGTGCAATGGGACAAGCTTTTTAAGGAACTCAAAGGTAGAAGTACACAAGCATCCCTCTTTCCTCAAGGCTACAGGTCCACCAGGCAGGCTCCTTTTGATCCGATTTCATTACATTCACACACATTACAGTATCCTGAAGCTGTCCCTGCTCTGAGCAAAAAACTGCACTAGATAAGCTCCAGGGGTCCCTTTCAACCTAAATTATTCCGTGACCCTGAGTCTCAGTTTCTAGGCTACTATTAGCACATCCAGAAAACACCAAGAATCCAAGCAAAAACTAAAGCTGTAAAACTGCTTTAAGAAAGGTACTTGGCATGGGAACAGCTGTGAGCTGAAAACAGACAGGAAAAACAGAAAACAAAAGATTCCAAATATCAGAGGCAGAATTCTAACAAGACTGATTACGCCCTTTTTCAAGTGAGTGAAATCAGTTATGACAGCAAGACAGACCATGTTTTCAACTCTTAACTACAGCAATCTATCCACAGGTTGCTAACCAGGAGAGTTTCAAGTTGCCATTGCTAGCTTTTGTATTACTTTTCATAGTAACAGAGGCAGTAGCTACTTTATTAATTCACACAACTGGAACAGAAGATAGCTTGACACAGTTTGTGTGGAAGCTTTCAAAACCTTTCCTTTATGTCTCCTCTGCAGCACACTTGGACTGTGGCTTGCCGTTTAATTTCCAAGCACCAAAACCTAAATGAGCTGAGGAGAGTAAAACCAACTAGGGTATGGAAAATAAAAGAAATAAAATCATCACAGCTTAGTTGCTCTGTAGACCCAGCCAGAAGGTTCTTAATCTGTGAAATTAAGTTCTTGAGTGATAACTAAAGACTAATACTAATAGCTTAGTAGTTATTAGAAGAATTCTTTGAAATTATTATAAACAATTTTGCTTCAGAAACAGCCCCAGATGGCCTCATCTCAGGCCAGAAATAGCAGGATGGGATGAGAACCAGAGGATTCTGATAAGACCGTCCCCTCACAACAGCTACTTACACAAACAGAATGAACGTTTACCTAAGTAAGTATTTCCCAGCTTCTCAAGCAGCTGCCCTAATTAATCTCTATTTCCTTTACAGAAGTGCCAACTTCAAAATCACACACACAGAGAAAAAAAAAATTAAAAATCACCCTTTCAAAATTCCACAAATAGCAGCAGGGGAACAAGAAACACAATAACTTCTTGTTTCATACAGTATTCCAAAACTTGCACAATATTGCAAAGAGACTCCTATTCAACAAAACGTACAAGTTTGACATAGAGGTCATGCACACAGGCTATGTGTATGCAACCATTTCTTTCTCCTGCTGCTGTTTTTATAAGAAATATAAAAATGCTTAGCCAAGTCACTAAAATCTCCGAAGACAGCAGGTAGCAATAATAGTAATCACATATCAGGCTGACAAACTGTTGCTGCTCCTTGAGTACATACAAGGTAAGTCTCAAAGTCACAATTCCCCATTCTTATGATAGTCTTTAATCTTCTTCTTTTCTGCTAGAAGAACAACATGACAGGACACAAACAATCCAGGAGATTACTGGAAAGTGTCGGAGATTATATAGAAGATTCTGGGTGAGCTAGTCAGGGGTGATGCAAAACTAGACTGGCTTTTCAGAAATTAGGAAGACCTGACTGGGGATACAATAACCAATGCCAGCCTTAGGTGTAATGACCATGGACTAGTACAGTTCAAGATCCTCAGTGAATAGAAGAAGACAAGCAGGAAACTACAGACTGGACTTAAGCCAAGGGTAAATCATCCCTGACCAACCTCATTGCCTTCTACAGTAAAATGACTGCACTTACGGACAAGGGAAGACAGAATATGTCATTTATGGCACTTTAAGCAAAGCTTTGACAACTGGATCCAAAAAAATCCATGCACCCAAGTTGGGATATTTCAGTGTAGATGGGTGGACAACCAGATGAATAAAAGGCTGATGCTGGATGATGAAGCTCAGAAGGAATCAAAGGGTTCTACAGGAATCTGCAATGGGACTCATCCTGTTTAACATTTTTATCAATGACCCAGAGAGGGCAGTGGAGCACAGAATCACCAAGTGTGCAGGTGACACCAAACAGGGGCAACTGTGGTCACACATACCCAAGAGGAGGGCTGGCATCCAAAGGGACTTACCCTGGAGGAACAGGCTGACAGGAACATTACGAAATTCAACACAGACAAATGCAAAATGCTGCAATCCAGAAAGTAAACAATACAGGCTGCAGTGACTCAGGCTGGCAACAGACTGACTGGCTGGGAAGAAACAGGTCTGTCAAAAAGGACATGGTGGGCAACAAACTGAGCAGGAGCCACTGGTGTGCACAGCCAATAGTATCCTGGGCTGTACCAGCAGCAGTATGGTATGACATGGGCTGAGGGAAATTATCATCCTGCTTACTTGGCAGGAGACTGCAGAGTCCAACTCTGAGTCCCTAATATTGGAAAGACATCAATAAACTGGAGCAAGTTCAGTAAAGGCCACCAAGATGAAAGCACATCCCCAACTAGGGAACTAGGCTTTTCATAGCCTGGAAAAGAGAATGTTTTGAGAGGAACCTAAGAGCAGCCTTCCAGCACTTATGCAGAGGCTATTTTGAAGACTCTCTAAAGCAGTACACAGCAGAAGGACAAGAGACAACAAGCATAAGATAAAAGAGAGGCTCAGACTAAATATAATGAAAAATAAATTCCTCTTGAGTACAAACACATACACAGGTTGCCCAGAGAAGCTGTACAGTTTCCATCTTAGAGATTTTCATGACCTGACAAGATACAGCCCTGAGCAACCTGTTCTGTCTCCATATCTGACCCTGCCTTGAGTAGGAGGTTGGACTTCTGAGATCCCTTTTGACAGGAATTACACTGTGTTTTTATAATAACATTTCACTCACATTCCCCGTGATATTACAACCTTCTTTCACTAAACAGCATTCAGACAACAATCTTCACAGAAAAAAAAGGATCATTTCAATAAGCACCATAGTTTTTAGCAACAGAAAATAACTAATTCATTAATCTGGGACAAAGCATTGGAAAGCCTCATTGAGACAGGCCAATTGCAATAAACATACACCTAAAAAAAAATTCCCCAAAATTAAACTAACATGCTTCAACAAAACTTACTCTACAGATAAAATGTCAGAGCACTGACTAAATGGGGAAGTTAAATCACGGAAAACATTCATAAAAATACTCCCTTTTCAAGGTCCTTAGCACGGAAAACTGTAAGAGGGGGAGTACTTTTGTTTAGAAGGTATTCTTTTAATAACAAGACGTGCTGTTGTGATTACTTCAAATATTGCAGCCCCATATACCACATCTAACAAATGGTTAACTTGCATTTTCCTTTAACTACTCATTTCAAGGCAGAGTCAAACAGTAGCAAACATGATCTAGAGAGGCTGAGGCGCTCTTCATGCTATGACTCAAAAGAAGTTTCCAGCTAGAACAGGTTCTACTCCTGCAAACATTTATTTTGTGTTGGAAACAGAAATCCATTTGCCTATAACAACATATAATGTGAAGTGAAAAATTTCTGTTCGTACCATCTTTAACTTGAATTTCCCACAGTGCTAGAACAACATCCACAGCACCAAAATGAGATTAACGAAGATTTTATTATCATTATTATTAATTAGATTTGCTGAGAAAAAGAGATTCAGGGATTGCAGAGCAGACTCACCAAAGCAGACCCAGCTTTGCATCCCTACAGCTGTATGTCTAATACTGCCCTACTGCTCTGTTGTCCACACGGCAGCTTCGCCTATGTAAAGTAATGAAGTGTAAGTAACAGGTCAGTACAAGATAAAGGGGGCTTTTATGCATGTGCCACATTTCCTCATGGTAGCTGAAAGATTATTTCTTTGTATTTAAGTAAATAGAAGCATGTAAGTATTTTCAGGAACAAAAAGAATGCTTACCATGTATACTTTGAGAGTTGCACTGCTGGCATGTTGGAACACAGCCAGATAAGCATTACCTTTCTGTAGCTACTTAGATAATTATTTTCAGGATTAGATTCACAGATATTAATTTGTCATGTAGGCTTTCTGGTCACTGCTGAAGCCCGTAACAGAAAAAAGGAACCTACTTTGAATTAAGAAATTATTATAAAATAGGAGAGGATTAGGATAACATTCTATATTTTGATGTGCAAAGAGATTAATTTTGCTAACTGTTAAATCTTCATTGAGTTATCTTTCAAAGAAAATCTTATTTTCCTGGGTATTTACACTACAGAAGTGTGATTTCCAAGAATATCGCAAGAATTCATACCTAAGGAAAATGTGTGTAGCTCCTTCAATTTAGAAGACATATACATGTATTTGTTTCAGCACATTTTAGGAAAGAATCAAAAAATTTTAAAAAGGTATCTTTGACAGTAATAACTCCAACATACAGGTTGGTGTTAATCAGTCTTTATACACAATTTCTGTGCAGGACAACTTCTCAAGGGAATCAACATCAAAATTCTTAAGTTTGGGAAAACAGTGGGTGTCAGATTTGTATCACCTCTGCCTTTCCAGCAGCTAGAATAATCATCAGACAGCTAAATATATCCTTAGAAAGTCAGCCTTCATTCACATCATGACATGCATTTAAGTCCTGGAGACATGAATTCTAGCTTCCTAAAGAAGTGAAGTTTCACTGAGTTAAAAAACACTGAATAATGCCTAGCTGGAGGTTAAAATACCTTTTCTTGCAGTAAGTATTGACCTGAGTTTCCCCAGGCATTCAGGTGATAAATATTGAACACGTTCTAACCTCTTCTCCCCATTCAGCCAGAATGAAGGTAACCTTCCGAATGCTGCCCAGGACCAGGAGGCTTAGAGGAGGCAGCCAAGGGTCAGCTACCACTTCATCTAATTGGAACTAATCTGCATGTGGCACAGCATGGCCTGAAGCCAGGAGCAGGTTTAGCTACACAGATGGATGAGTTCTTCCTGCCTGTTCAGATCTTCATTTCCCCCCCACAGCATTCAGTACAGGCCAAGATTTGCAGTCCTGTCTAATGGATTTTCATGGATCTAGGAAACTGTATGTTCAGGAGACTGCATATCCATTAACACCCTCTCTACTTTTAACTGCAGTACAGCAGAAAGTAAAAGGACATGGATAAAATATGTCAGGACTATACAGATTCAACATGGCTCTACTTAGATATGACTTTTAAAGAACTATCAGCTTGCTGGCTGATTACTGCAAAAACTAGAAGATGATTCCCCCTACCAAAGAAAGAAATTATACATATAAACGAGATTAGAGCAGTATAAAGACAACAATGTAAACATTATCTAAAAGACTAATTATACGAGACCAAGTACTTCATACTAGTTTTCACTCTGAACACTTCTCAAATGCTGTTTGCCTATTCAGATGAGAAAACTAAATGACTAAGACTTAATATTCTTAGTGCATGACCTAGTTTCCAGTCCAGTGCCCAATCTACTACAATATTTTTTCTCTCTTGATAAAGCAGAGCTCACTAATTAAGGGGGGAAAATATGTGTACTCATACACATTACATAGTTCTGAAGTAAGACAAAGAAAGCTTTTAAAAATTTGTCAAGTGTGTCTCAAAGCAAACCAAAAAGGGTTTGTCTGTCAGCCACATTCCCTGTTTAAATTGACATACGACAACTATATGATGCTTTCCTATATTCATCTACTCTTCTTACCTGTGTTTTAGCTACTTCTCCTTACTGAAGAATAGTTAGAGGACTTGGTATCTGTAAAATCAGAAGAAACTTCTTGCCAAAACAAAGTTTAGGAAGTTTAGGAAATAAGGTTAGTTTGAAGGATGAGTGTCTTTAACCTACAGCAATATTTCTTTTCCCAAGAATTACACTTCAAAAGAAAGCACTCACTTTTTATTTCCTACTTGGAGTTCATCCCTGAACTCCAAGAAGACAAGAGCTCAGTACTACAAGCAGCCTGGCAGGAGCTCAGAGGCTCCAGTTTCATGCAGACTCCTGACCTGGAACACTTTTGCTCTTACAGCAAACACAACACCAGTGGCTACAAGACAGAGCCACATTGGTTATGTTCCCCCAGGTAAGATGCAAATGAGATGCTCTACTTTTTCTGAGCTTAGATAAAGTGTTCCTTTCAAGCAGCTGCTGAGGATGAGTGCTGCAAGCCGCCCTTGTACTGCAGTACACAGTAAGACATCATTCTGATACCTCTTTACACACACTCACCCAGATTTATTTCTGTATCCCCATCTACAATGGATGCACTTGGTTCAACCACTGTGTTGTGCTAAATGTAAGAATTTGCATGTTATAGGAATTAAAAAACATAACTCAGAATTAGCAAGCTATTTTCTTAGCTTGACCCTTGACTAACCTAAAAAAACAGGCAGATGCCAAATCCTCTATTACACGGACAAGAGTAATGCTTTATCCAGATTTCATTTACAGAAAACAATGCAATTGTTAAGCCTCAACCTCAGAGAACCCGTGATGAACTCTTCTCTTGACAAAAAGCAACAACACAAAACACACTGATTTTTACGCTCTCCCAAAGCTATAGTAAGTCATAAATTTGCATCACTGAATTTCAAAACACTCCTGAGATAGAGGAAACTTGAAACATACTGAGATGATGATGAATTGAAAGGACAACTGTCCCACGAGAGCTCCAGACAAAAGCAAGGGAAGAATTTCAGGGAAACCTTTGGAATTAACATGTCAAGCAGTCACCTAAAACATATGAAAAGACTGGACAGAGATAAGAAAAAAGTGCTGCAAGATCTCACTCCTGCAGAAGGTCTAAGAGCCTGAATCCCAATCCCCTGAAAGAAGGCTCTTCATTCTTCCCCAGCCCTTTCTCCTAGGACATGAATTTAAAACTGGCTTATGCCTGGGCAGAACCAAAGCTAAATAAACCTAAGGACCTTATGGAATTATTCCAGTAACTGCTCTAGCACAAAATCAAAACTTTGAAATTAATTTTCACAATTTTTTCCCTTTTCCTGTACATAGCAGCAGATAAATTTATTTTTTTGAATAGCAGAGATTCAAGTCAAATCAAAGCAACATTAAGTGCTTTGGCAAGCTCAGTCATGCATTTTACTTCTTTTCTGACTTTTTATCTGTAACTATTGAACTCTTTTTTACTATTTAAGTAAAGAGGCTTTACTGTCTCTTTCGTAAATACACCCTGCACACATAAATCTGCTTTGTCAAGTCAGGTATCTGGAGGATGAAATCCAGTAAGTCAGCTAGACACCAGTACCATAAATGTTATAGCATGCTTCATAATCACTACTATGCACTCCCTTCCAGGACAGATTTAAGGCAAAGATTTTTTTTTTCCTGGTCAATAAAAAGCCAGAATTATTTCTGCCTTTGTGGAGAAAGGAATTATATATTTCAAAATAATTCTTGTTCTCCTCATGCAGAGCAGTACTATCTAAACTCCATGCCAAAAGAAAACTTAAAAGGGAATGACTCACAAGGGACAAGAGGAAGAAAACTAAACTGCAATATCCAATCTGAACTGGATACCAAAATGATTTCATACCTCATAGCACCTACTCTGTTCCAAAGATAAACACAACTCATTAATAAGACTGATGAATCTAAAATACTAACAGAAGACTCGAGACTGCATATATTTAAACAAAGTTACATTGAACCTAAGGTGTTTTCAATTTCTCAGATCACTTCTAATGATAAGAGGGATGAGAAGAAGCAGAACAGTGACTTAGTTTTAATATTAGACTTGGTTTTTGGAGAGGAAAAAACTTTTCTTCTAAGCCAGAAATGGGTAACAGCTGCTACTCAAATAATAAAGTGAGTAAAACCTAAGCATAAACATGCAGGGATAAAATTCATGGTTGCTCTATGCCTCATTTATATCTTAGGACTGACGAATGTGCTTTCTGAGCTCCCACACCAGACAACTACATCTTGAAATATTTCCACATCTTTGGCTGAAAGTCAGAAGTATTCAGATCATAAGAGCTTTTTTTGCCTTCAGTTCTATGTTATGTGTATATAAAAAGTGTTTACTCCGCGCTTCCTCTGCTTCCTCCATATTGTAAACAAATTCAGGTCCTGCTCAGAGTGTTGTGCTCCACACAGGAATAGGCACTAACAGCATTCAAGTAAATTACAAACACTGATTTCAACAGAAAGTACACAGTGCCCTGCAAGGAGAGCCTCCAGCGTGCCCCGTGACCTCCTTCTTCTAAGGCAGGATTTTTGCTTCCAGAATTATGCAACAAATTACATTAGCAAAGCTTAAGATCAAAACATGTTTCCCTATGCATGCAATACAGGGGTTATTTTTCATTAACTCCTAAAATAAACTATACTAAGGAATATGCGTAAGTAATTGTCAGACAAAATTAGAGACCTGTTTTTTAATAGAAACAAATTTAGCTTTCTCCACAGCATTTTTTTGCACTGAAATAATCCAAAGATTTATTAAAGTCATCTTAATTAAACATAAAATGAGATAGTATAATATTCATCACTTTAAACAAATTAGTCAGACTAGCCAAAACCATTTACCTTGCAAACTATGAATATTTCAACATTGCTTTCTACACTGGCTGCTAGGAAACAAGCTTTAGAAATCTGTGGACGTTAAAGGAGCTCAAACTCTCCAAGTGAAAATGGGTTGGTTTTTTGGGAATTTTTAAGCATTCATGCACCAGGATTAATGCACAGTTAATTTCATGGCAGTTTTGCAGCAGCTTCCTCTTTTGAATCCTTCTGCCATTCACTTACTCTCAGCTTACACTGCTAAAACTGGTATTAGGCTCAGGTTCTTGGGTCTTTCCATAATACCTCCTACACAAATTTATCATCCTCATAAAAGCCATGAGCTTATTTGTGAGTATGGTCCAACCCTTAGGTTTCCTGTGGCTGGGAGATCTTGTCTGCTCCAGCTCCTGGAGCTATCTGTAATGTCTGTCACACTGACAGTCCTTTGAGGGAACCTTAAAATTCCTACTATCAAGCTGCACATCACGAAATCAAGAAAATTAGTCATAATGATAGCCCAACACATAATTACACAGCAGTTTTTCTTATTTCTCTGGAAGTATATAATTTCATTCTAAAAAAAACCCAGAGAAATGTTTCTAAAATGTTCATTTATGGAGAAGCAGGATCAATAAGCCTGACACTTAAGCAATCATTTATTTCTCAGTTAAAGGTATAAATTTGCTACTGAAGGAAGAAAGGGTAAGGTGAAGAAAAGAGTGACCGACATAGCAGCTCAATCTATGCAGGCTGCATAGGGTAAACAGTAATAAAAATTATTCAATTTATTTTGACAATTTCTTAAAGCACCTATTAGATGGCCTCCCTTACCTTCCTTGACTTCATCCATTACTTAGATTGGTTTTGTTTTTTTTGAAGATGAACAGACATACAACACAATCCCCAGAGAGCTGGCACAGTTTCAGAACCAGAAGTCACTTCACAGGTTTTAAGAAAAGGACACGAAAAATAAATAACACTTCTTAATTATATCAGTTGGAAAAGGTAGATTTCTCTTGACTGCAAGCCCTTCTCTAAAACAGTGCTGGTAACTGTGTATGATACTCTTCTCCCTGAATGGTTATGGCAGAACATTCTAGTGTCAAGTTAAATTTATTCTCTGCCTCTGAATAGAAACTATCAGCATCTTAATTTAAATATTTGAATTCCTACATCAGGTAAAACACTTGGAAGCACCATAGCCTTTCCTCAGTCTCTTGCAGGTTAATGCAAAGCCTTGCTACTTCTATCTGTCCATGAGGAAGTTTGTTCCAAAACCTAGTTTGTAGGTACATGGTTGCTGTGTCATGTTTGTCTGCTGTTTCCTGTACAAAATTTTGGCTACCATAAACTCCAAACTGGTAATCCTACCCACAATCTATTGACTTTTTCCTATACCAGATTTAGCTCCTTGGTGTTAGGTTAAACCAGACAATAGAGATAATTTCTGTAAAACTATTTCCAGTCACAGGGCAGGCCTGGTCTGGGTGCAAAGAAAGCATCTCCATGAATAACAAAAACATTCAAATAAAGTTTAACTAATGACCTACCACCAACAAACCTTATTATCGTATAACCAATCTTATTAGACAGGCACACAAACCAATCGTGTTATTTCTGTTCTTTTCTGCTCTTTCCAGGCTAGTCTTCCAGCCACGATGGGCCACAGAGCACACAGGCAACCTCCACATATTAGCTTCAGACAGGAGAGCACAAGTGACACCCTACAAGAACTCTTCAGATTTGCAGGGAGGACAAACCACTTGCTGCTGTGGCCAAAATCCCAGGATCCCATCCTACTCTAAATGATGCTTTTGAAGCTTCTTCAAAATAGCTGTTCCACTAAAAATTCTCAGCTAGAAACTGGAAAAAACTTAATGAAGAATCTAATTGAAGGGTATTAATACTCTGTTTCAGACCTCCAGAGCCTGGAGCAAGGAGACTTTTGGCATGAAACCCTGCATCAACCCCTGCACGCATGGGCAACAGCAGTCAGAGGCAAGTCATGAATGAAATACACAGCCCACCTGAGCAGGCAAGGAAGGAAAGCATGACAAAGCAAAGATGGCACATTCATTTTAACCTCTGTCATTAGTTAATGAGAAACATTGCTGTCACACATAGTCCTCTTCCTCCTTCCCTCCACAAGGCAAGCAGGGCGGGGGGAGAGAACCCTGTGCCTCCTACAGCCACAACTTCTATTCTTTTCAGCAACAGCTCAGTACAAGACACTGGCTCAGCACAACTGGATATATAAATGCAGAGTAAGATATAAAATGCAGAACGCAAAGAACTTCTGTACTCCAAGATACTCTTTGCAGTTTATTTTACCTAGACAGGAGTAAAATTTCTCAGTGAACTCTACTCCTATTTATTGTCAGCATCCATAAGTAAGATTAAAAAAAACAACACTCAAGTACTCTGGCCAGCATCTCTATAAATCTACTGTCGAAAGGCACATTTAACCCAATTTAAATGCAGAGAACCTCCTCACAAGGTTCTCTGTGCCAGGATTAGTGTTTCTATTCAAATAGCATTTATAACCAATGGCCATAGGATTCCTCAATCAAAAGTAAAAAGGTCAATTTTGTATTCAGCTACTGAAGTTCACAAGAAAATTACACAATCAAAAAAATTTTTAATGCCTGAAGCAGCTTTGCAGCAAAACAGTTCTAGGTTTCAGCTTCCTGTAACAACTTCTACCACTGTTGAGTTGCTATTACTGCTTTTTAGCTTACTGCATAACTTCTTCATTTTATTTGATTTTAATTCAAGTCACAGAACTTTGTTCCTAACTTGCTGTCTCAGCACTCTGTTTCATAATTGCAAGCAAAGAACTGGAGGCCAACAGGCAGAAAAGAACCTAACATCAGCCACAGCAACTCACCTACTAGGTCAGGAGAAATGTATTAGAGGCAATGAACGCTGTGAGCTGTATACATTAAATAGAAGACAGTGATAAAATAATCTGATTTAATCACTTTGTGCTTTTTCCAAGACTTTTTCCTTACTAATAGTAGGCAGGACAACCTGACTAAAAATAAGAAAGATGTAAAAAAAGCACAGAATTGATTTTCAAAGCCCCTCCACACATACTGAAAGTAAAACCAGTTATACAAAAGATATCCTGCATGACTATTCATCCCTCACACCTCAACAAGGCATTTACAGGGAGGAAGAATACACTGCCAGTGTGACAACCTCCTCACCCAGCCCTGTGGTACCCACAGCAATCCACTGTCAAGCTCACACTCTTGCCCAAAACCCAAGCAAACAAGCTGGCTCCAGTTCTGCCAGTGTGCAACTTATGATCCTGACTGTTAAAGAGCAAACAGTTCTTGTACGAGCCAACCTCACACTGAAGAACCTCCTGGTTCAGGTTTGACTGGTGTAAAAGATCCCAGTAAGAGATGAAAAACATAATGTTTTTCAAACACATATGCAAAATTGATAGAAGTTCAGTCTCAAATGCTACAAAGACCAGATTTATTCACTTTTTGTGCTAGCACAACCACTATACCACATACTCTTGTCAAAGACCTGAAAAATCACATGGTTATCCCTATGAAGATCAGAATTGCTCTGCTATGAGGGATAACCAAGAACTCTTACTGTTAAAAATTTCAGTTTAAAAGGGCAAAAAATTAAAGGAAGTAGAAGACAGAAAACATGATCAGCAAGTAAAAGAATTCCTCAAATCATACCTTTACTTTCAAATGGAGCCAACAGTCTTCACATATAAAAAAACCTCTCATACCTACTACCACTTAAAATTAAATAATCTCTTGCAATATGAAGTAACTTTCATAAAATCTATCTTACAAATTAATTATGAATTATAGATAATATGCAATTTAAAGAAATTATTTCCTCCTCCATCTCCAACACCATCAGCTTTCTTCCAGAATAGCTATCTACAGGTAAGGCAAAGGCAACATTCATTGAGCATTGGCCACTCCAGAGGACCCACCCAAAGCACACACAAGTTTAAGATGTGAAATTATCAAGAGAAGGAAAAATAGCCTTCTATTGCTTGGTATTTGATAAAGGAATAGATTTATTTAAAGAAAGTTCGTAAATGCTTTTTCTATTTTACCCATCAGACAGAGAAAATCTCCCTGGAGTACTCCTGATTTTTAACTTAGGTTTGGGTTTTCTGAGACCTATTGCAGGGTTGCCCACTAATATCAAAGTCATAAAACCTTTTTTATATGTCACCAAATCCAATCACAGGTTTATACTTTCTCAAAATCAAATTTGCACTTAGAGAGGCAATTAGTTGTGTGCAGAGCAAAATCTGTCTGTATTTCACAAGCACTCTCATCCCACTGTCTGAAATGCAGAGCAACATGGGAAGTCCATGAGCCTCTCTAAGAAGTTTACAATTGACTTTTAGTCAATCAGTACACCTAGCATGTGTAAATTGACAGGAGAAACAGATGTCCATATCTTAACGACCTAATTACCTAATCCCTCTAATCTCTAATCACCTGCTCATTCCCTCAGCCTGCCATTGATAATAATCAATGCACCTTCACTCTTTTGCCTCTCCTGAGGGCTCCATTAGAGCCACTGGTAGAAAGAAGACACTGGGATGAATAGACCTTTGCATGGCCCTTCTATAGTAAATCCCACAGTAAATCAATGCACTGACAATCAATTCCAGCCAACAACTGACGTCACTCAGTAAGAACCTGCTAAGGTTCAGGAGCATGACATCTGGGAGAAGTAAGGGTAGAACACCAATGCAAATGCAGGTGGGATGGACACTGAGTGCTCTCAGATATTCAGCAACCCTATCAGACAGTCTGTTCTGAAATTTTACAGCGCTCTAGTGCAACTCAAATACAGACAAAGAAAAAAAAAAAGGACCAACAGTTTACAAGCATGTTATACTCAGCAGTCACTCATAGAGGAGTTAAAATTAGGCATCTGGGGAGGAAAAAGAGCCCTCCAGCACTTAGATTTAATAGAGTCACTTATTTACTGCTCACTGAATTGCTCTGCAAGAATACAAAAGCAGCCTGGAACCAAAGCACTTCTCCAATGGCAAAGTTTCTCAATCAGGGAAGAGCTTACACTTGGCAACTAATACAGGCTATTGGGAAAGTTTTGTATTGAAATGCGTGTTTTTCTAGCTTCACACTAACATTCTGAAAATAGGTAGCTTATGGGAAACCATGATTCGCTTAAATATTAAAAGATAAAAAATGAAATATGAAACTGCAGTGTTAAACTGTTTGCGTGCTTTAAAACAATAAATCTGTCCACTGAATAAAGTGTAAATGAGATTTACAGTAGGGAAAGAGCAAATTACTTTCACACTTCTGTAGCTCATCAGCTTCAAGAGTATACAACTCCCAGCCAAATCTATTTCAGTGAAAAGAAGTGAAACTGTGTTTGTTTTCCTTGTAATTGCTATTTACAATGTATTTGGTTGCCTGAGGGAAAAAGACAGATAATTACCAGAAAGGTTCTAAACACACTTTTAAACACTAACAGCCTAACCTTTCAGACAAGAAACTGAACTACAATTATTGTCCATAGACTTGGACATACATCCTCAAGTAATTAAATTCAGTCTGTTACAATCCACTGTTTGTCATGATTTTTGATGAATCACTGCTGCTGAGATGGCACAAACCACTCGGGGACCCAAAACACTTTACCAGGGGTGGGGATGGAACGGGGGAAGAAATAAATCACAAAACCACCAAACCTTTTTAGTTGAACTTTTCCCCACTGAAGGCTGGACGTGTTTGTGAATTACTAACATAGTCAAACATAAAGGATTTAAGAATGACATAGTCTAGGGAATCGATTTTGCCATCTA
This sequence comes from Thryothorus ludovicianus, assembly GCA_013397245.1. Lineage (NCBI taxonomy): Eukaryota > Metazoa > Chordata > Aves > Passeriformes > Certhiidae > Thryothorus > Thryothorus ludovicianus. The sequence continues at coordinate 480,906 of VZTB01018119.1, forward strand.
AAGTAGAAGTATAAGCCAAGCAGAAAAGAAGAAATTTGTTTACCCTGGCATTCACACAGCCTTTTCTCCCAAAAGCCAGGAAGGTTAAGTATAAAAAGCAATAGACAAGTGTGCAGAAATCCAGTTTAATTGTTGAATAAATGGGGCACTTAAACGGATCACCTAAATGGAGATACAGTTTTGGGGTTGGGTTTTCTGCTTTGGTTGGGTTTTTATTCTTTTTAAATCTAGCACTTATTTCTTCCTACATCTGTTCTTAAGATGTTCAAGTATAAATGGTTCCATGTAAAATTTTCAACTTGTCTGAAAAAAGGAATGTGTTACATGAGGACACAGGCTCCAAGCTTCCACATATTGAAGCACAATTCAGTTTTACCTGCTTGCCAGGGTATCTGTCTTTAGAGACCCTGAAAATATAATTTGCCTTCTTTTTCTATAAGTTGCTGCTAGATAGTACTACTTAGTACTTACAGTCTACTTTTGCCACATATATGCAAATAGGTCTCTTAAAACTGGCACCATATCCAAAAGAAAGTGCTGACCCTGAGAAATTGCAACTCCTTGACAGGGTCAAGATAGCAAAAAGTTCTGGCACCTTGCAGGACTGCAAGAAATCTCTGTACTTTAGAATCATTAAAGGAGATATTTTATCTACATTAAATTGAATTCTCAGCAATCTGATGCTTGTTTAACAGCCTTGACAATAGAAAGTGAACTGGGAGTAGCAGCTTCCACATGTGCTGGCAGGCCACAAGCAAACTGGCAATCATGTGGGCAGTCCTCAACATATTTGAATTTAGTGCATCTAGACAAAATCAAATATATACATATTAGGGTGTGAGTGTACATACATGTATTAGGGTGTAGTATACATCCACACCCACAAAAACATCACCTGTCTCAGTCAGAAAACAGAACTACCTATCCTTTACCAGAGCAGGATCAGATTTTTCAGCTGAGATTTCTAACATCAGATTCTGTTCACTGGGTGGATATGGTTGGTAATGAACAACTATCTTTTCCTGCTTCTCTGCTTTACAGTACACATGTGCTATATCACAGCTGAGACAGTATGAAAGAATAAAGCCTAACCCAGGAAGAGCATGGTCCTAAGCCACCAAGGTTGTCAGGTTCATCTTCACAAAGGCCGTTCACTTAAGAGCTGGACTTGATAATCCTTGTAGGTCTTTTCCAACTCTGAATATTCTGTAACTCTTGTCTCTTGTAACTTAAAATCAAGAAAAATCTTTCCTCTTTAGCACTTCTGTGATGATCCATCCTTATGGTACGCTGTTCAGAGGCAAGATGTATGGTGTGTGAGGGGAACACCATCGCAATAAACCCGCCTCTGACTTCAGTCAATGCATTTTAGAACAGACTCCCTTTTATTTCTTAAAACAAGGTGAGTTTTCTGTTGGGTAGGCCTGCCTGGTTATGCTGAATCAGACTTTTTCTATGGATATTACAGCTGCTTAAATGCAAACCCAAGCGAAACAGCCTCTCCTTGGTTTCTTCTTGGGAGTTTTATATTTTGGTAAATTTTCCTTTGGCCTGACCTCAGGAGACCTTCTCAGGCCTACACACAGACTTAAAACAGCCTCTAAGGAAACTCTGTAGTCAAGCACCAAGACTAATAAAAGCACTATTCATCTAACTTACACATGGAGCTTTCAGTGATGAGTCAACCTGTCCAGTAAAACTAGAGACACAGTTTTGGTCTATTTATCCAACTCGGCAATAAGCAAAATGACTGTATGTACATTCTAATGCAGATGTACAGGTCAGAGCACTATTCCAGTCGATGTGCAAGGTGAAGTTTGGAGGTAAGGGTCTGATCAAGGCTTCATGTGATAGGTGTGGTTTATTACCTACCTTTAACCATTTTTCATTTGGGCAGCAAATTCAGGGCTTGTCAGGCCAATTTAATTATTCTACCATTTGAACTTTGCATCTTTATCAAGGCACTTGCGCAAACACTTCTCTACTCAGCTTCATGTTGCCCAGATTAGTTTTACACGTTTAGAAAGTTTGATCGAGCTGAATTACCGTTCATTAAGCAAACTGGAAATGCGTCAAAAAGGTTTTGCTGTGCCATGGCATCTCTCAGAAAAGCTGACTGCATTCGCTGATGCGGAGCGGGGAGAAAACTGCAGTTGCATTTTAGAGCTGCAAGAGGAATAGTGGTGATGAATCTTGCCAGGGGAGAAAACGCAGGGCAGCACCAACAGCCACTTTTGCCCGCAGGAAACGAGGTGGGGCATCCGTGGAAAAGAGGACTGGAAAAGGAGGAGGGTACCAGGAAAACAGAAGCACGGCGGCAGGAACTCGCATCAGAGCGGCGTAACTTTCAGCAGCATCCTCCTCCCCGTGCCGCTGCTGCAGCTCCCCTCCCCTGGGGCTACCGGGGGCATGGCTCCGCGGCCCGGGCCCGCCGGGGCGGCAGCGGGCAGGGCACCGGCCGCCCCCCGCCGCCCGAAGGAAGAG
>VZTB01018119.1:483819-517941 GCA_013397245.1 Thryothorus ludovicianus
GGGCCCGCGGGCGCGGCTCTGCCTCGTCACGCTGCGTTTGGCGCGGGCGCTGCCGAGCCCCGCGGCCCGGCTGGAGCCCGGCTGGAGCCCTGGCGCGGCCCCGCGCAGGAGCCGAGCCGCTACGCTTGAGTCACGTTCAAGTTTCACTTTCCTTCTGCTATTTAAATGGCCGTGAAATCCAATCTTTCCCGACGGGGACGGGCGGCATAGCTTCGTACAGTCCGGAGCGCATGTTGGATGTAATTAGCTGTGGGTTGCCTTCAGCTGCGGTGCTTGGGGTTATGCCTGGTCAGGACGGAGAGCACTGGGGCAGAGCAGGTGTGTAGCTGGTTTGTACCGCTGGCCCTGACATTTGTTTGCACTATGTTCTGAAATTCATTGCGTACAACCCGTTGTGTGACTGTGGCTTTATTCCTCTAAATTCACATATGTAAGCAAAAATAATTTCCATATGGATGCTGCAGTCCTGCTAGAGAATCTACACAGCTTTAAATGTGTGACTAGAGGATTAATTTAGAAGGGTTCGATTTCTGTTGTCAAGCAGCAAGGAAGAGATTGATTTTGCAGCTCTTTCAAACTTTCCTTTTTACGTTTAATCAGTAGGCCTTGTATCCATACTACCACCTATTCTTTTATTAAAAAAAAAGACTCTCACAGAATCTGGCCTTTACCGAATTTCCTATTAAGTAGCTCCAAAGAGTTTATTTGCAGTTAACTAACAAAGGAAAGTTGGAAGCATTCCAAATCTCTATTTCTGGAAACTTGACTTGCAAGTCAGCAGAAAATTCAGTAAACAGATTTCTCCCTTGCTCCACCATCTCATTATGGTACTATGGGAAGCAGTAAACTAAAATGGAAAGTTTCTTCCAAACTTTAAACCAGGAGTCTTTCTGACCAATTATCCATCTTTCCTGGGATTTCTCTGGCTAGATGAATACCTTCCTCCTCACCCAAGTCCTGAATATTACCTTTAGTGTGTATCAGGGATATGGGGTTTCGTTTCAGCTCTTTCTTATAAAATTAAAAAGCAACATAGAAATATCCTTTCTCCTGTCTTTGTGAGTGCACTGAAACCATTCTGATAGAACTCTAACCTAGTGCAATATTGTCTGATAGGAATGTGTACTGATGTAATTTTTATCTTCATGTTGCAACACTGTTTATAAAAAAACCCTCTTTGATTTATATGAAAAGTCACTGCAATCGTTGTGACTACCTGCTCAGAGGTCTGACCCCTGCTAAGCATTTGTCCTGACTCACTTTGCCCAAGTTATAAAAAGTATGCAATGAAACAGCTAATTAAAGTCAAGTTCATTGGGATATATATGTATTTTTTTATGTAATCAAAATTCAGAAACCATTTACTGCTGTGTTTTAAGTGCAGATTTATTCCTTCCTATCTTCCTAAAAATACAATTTATTTCCATTTGTTGTGTTCAAACACTAATAAAAACTAAATCATAACTACCTTTTGAGATGAATGAGTTGTAAGGATGGCAACAGATCTTTTCAGCTCAAAAGGAAGACCAAAGAAACAAGAATAAATGGTGTCATGTATCACCTGTAGAAATCTTCCACTTGAGAGCTGGAACATTTTAGCATTTAATGAGATTAGTAGGGATTTATTTGTCCAAGTATGCTGTTAGTGATTACTTTTCTGTTAGACTTTATACTTTCTTTCAAATTCAGTTGTGCATTTGTATTGCCTTTACAGAGTATCTTTGATCAAGAGAAATCTTAGAGTGGCTTTTCTAGGACCTCTAAATATTCAAACTGTAAAAATAATTTAGAGGCCTGAAGGAGGAGTGCTCAGCAGTTACATCTGCAGTCAAAGGTCATTATTCCAAAAGAGAACTGCATTGCATAATAATTGTATAATATAGTCCTGTTTATAGGATTCTAAATAAAGCTTTTGTAACTGACCAAATTATTTGTAATGGCTGTGTACACAATATAGATGTTTTGTAAATGTTAGCCCACATTCAGATTATTAGTGGGCATTGCACACTTGGTGTGTTTCTGACAGGAAATACAGTGGGTTTGCCCTTCTGGGAGGCACTTAATTTTTTTTCTTAAATGGTCTCTATATGGAACACTTTTCAAATTCTTACTGATGATTTTTCCTAAGTACCTATGGTTACCCTGTATCTTCCCACCTTCTGTATTTCTTGTCTCTCTCAAATCTTCTCAGATATACTAAGGGTATGTGAAAAGCTCCACTTGAAACAGTCCTAGGGAAAAAAAAAAGACTACAAGGAAGATTGGTGGAGTGATTTAATCCCAGCCAGAAACAAAGTACTATGCAGCTGCTCACTCATCTCTTGAGAGGGCGAGGAGACCTCAAAAAAAGGTAAAACGTGGGTTAAGAACAGTGTGATAAAGTAAAATAAAATGTAATGATAGTAAATAAAAGTGATGTAACATAAAAAGAGGAGTAAAATCCAAGAAAACCAAGTGATGCACAATATAATTGCTCAGCACCTTCTGATTGAACTCCAGACCATCTCTGAGCAGCAACTGGCTCCTCATGGCCAAATCCCCTGATTTAATTTAATGAGCATGATGTTGTATGGTATGGAATATCCCTTTGTGTCAGCTGTCCTGGCTATGCTCCCTCACAGCCTTTTTTGTGTCTCCTTGTTGGCACAATATAAGAGAATAAAAAGTCCTTGACTGAGGGTGAACACTATTGAGCAACAGCTGAAACATCAAAGTTCTCGACTTGATTCTCCTGCTAAATCCAAAATGCTGCGCTGTACCAGATATTAGGAAGAAAATTAACTCCATCTCAGACAGAAACTTGACAACCTGCTTTGGTAAGCCAGTAGTTAAAACTGATAAGTAGAGGTAAAAAATTTCTTTGTTGTATTTAATTAAGATTACTCACTGCGTTTAAATATTTAAGAATGGAACTTGGGCTATGAGTGTTAGGCTATGAGTGATCAGAGGATTTGGACTCCCTCAACTATTTTTTGAACCACCGTTGATTTTGGAAGCTGCATGTATATCCTGCTGTGACACTGGAGAGGGGATAGCTTTCAGTTTGGAAGAAGAGAAAGGGAACACCTTTGTCCTGATGAAAACTTCCAGTTAACTACTTTTAGGGTGGTACTTATATGTCATGTCTGACTTATTCATTAAGATCAGTAGTCAAACTATTACCAGCTGATGGCAACAGCTGGGTGCTCACTGTGGGGTCACAATACTCCAGGCAGGACCTCATCAGCCCCAAATCAATGGGAAGCTTTACTTCATATGTGTGAGCCATACCAATGCCCTCCATACTTGTCAGCACAATGTTTGCTTTTTTGCAATAGTGTAACACTGTTAACTTCTGCTATAACCCCGTGTCCTTTTGTGTGGGGACGGAGGCTGGGCGAGTTCACTGGAAGAGACTTTTATGTTCATTTAGTCCAACTGTGAGCCCTGCATTGCCAAATCCAACAATAAACCATGGCCCCACATGACATGCCTACACCACTTTTAGATACCTCCAGGAACGGAGACTAAATAAAGGATAGAGATGCTCTTTTAACCCTCTTTTTGCTGCTCATGTATTTATAGAAACATTTGTTTCTATACAGTCATTTACTGGCTTATAAATTTTTAATGAGTTATAAATTTTTTTAGTGGATTGGCAATACCAAGGAAAATTTAGCAGGGACACAAGATTAGTTTTTTTAAAAGATTAATTTTCTCATTATCTACCAACAGAATTGAAGCATTTTTGTAGTCTCTATAACATAAACATTTTACAGTAGTGGTAGCAATCCTGACTTTGTCTAGGTAATTTGAAAATGAGGTTAAATTTTTCATCACTGGGAGATATGATTTTAGTTAGGCTGCAGGGCAAGCAAAAATTGAACTGAATAAGTAATAAGAATTTATTGTTTAATAATTTTTTTTTATTATCTAGAAGTGATTTTTATAACACAAAGGTAGATTTTGATAAAGATTTACTTCAAAGTAGACAATGGACTCCTGACATAAGGAGCAGAATCATCTAGAAGGTTTGAAATGCTCAAGTGCCAGCATTCTTAGCACTGCCAGCCTGCCTTTCCCTGCCCACATTCCCTGGGCTCGTGCCCACCCTGCCATGATTCAATACCCCATATCAGCTCTCAGGGTCAAGGATCACTGCCCCAGCAGCCCCATGGCCCTGCCATGGGCCCCACTGTCCTGGACCCTGACCACCTGTGGGCTGACTTGCCAGCCTGGCCTCCACGGCCCCATCACCACGGGGCCACTCAGCAGTCACGAGGCTGTCCCTGACCCTGGTTACCCTCACTGAGTGACCCTGCTCCATGTCCTCAGCTCAGCCTCAGGCTGGCCGCAGCAGCACAGCACACATGGACAGGGCTGCACTCAGAAGAGCCACAGCTGGTGACATGGTGACACCTTGCCTGCCTTGCTGGCCCCAGCCCACACTGCACCCTGGCCAGGAGACACGTATGGAGAAGGCAGAGCCAGGCTCTTTCCACAGGTGAGGAATGCAGTGCTAAGTGGCAGTGGTAAGGTGCACCCAGAGAAAGTCCAGTTGGGCTGAAGCACAACATTTTCAAGCAGAAGGGTGGTAAGCACTGGATCTGGCTGCCAAGAGAGGTTGAAGAGTTTCATGCCTGGAGCATTTCAAAACTTAACAAGGCTGTGAACAACCCAGCTCTGAAGTTCAGTTTGTTGACAACAGAAGGTTGGGCTAAATGAACTTCTGACATCCTTTCCAACATAGACTGTTGTGTGATTCTGCAGGTAGTACAGTGCTGAGAGTGGCAAATTCTCTGAACATGCAGGCACTTTTACAGGAATTTCATTAGAGCCACAAAAGGCTGTTTATCCTCATGAATTCACCAACTTTCTTTGACGTTGCTCTTCAATTTCTGACTCTCCTTCTATTAAGGTTTATATCTATTTGACCAGTGGGATTTTTACTCAGAATTTGCTTCATATCTCTCACACTGAAGGTTTTGTCCTACATGCATTAAATTAAACTGTTGAACTTCAACAACTGTTGGTAAGTATCCTAAGACTCCACAATTTTGGAATCCATTTGTGGATTCATAGAAATACTAAAATCATTTAATCATTTCAGCATATCACATACATAATATATATATATAATCAAAGAAACAGTAAGAATGTCTGTTACAATTTCTGTTAGTCAACATTCCATCGTCCAGGTGTCACAGGAAAAAAAGCCATACCTGGCCCAGTGCATGTTGTTGGAGATGTTGAAGCACTGTGAGAGCATGTCCACATACACATGGTGCCATTAGGAACTTCCATCACTTCTCAAGTCAGATGTTAATTAGGAAGAGACATATAGAAGTAGTTGCAGGTCTACATAGCCACTCACTTATGCTTCACAGTAGGCCTGGAGTAGAATGAGACTTTAATTTTCCCACATCCCTGTGTTAACATTTTGACTGGTAGACTGTGCCCTTGTTATTATAGTAAATCTAGCACAAGGCAAATAAAATATGCATGCCACAGTGCAGCATATTCTCAGAAGATATTCTGGCTGTTTTTATGTTTCAAGAAGATTAAATAATGCTCAAAATAAGCATTCAGCTATTTTCCAGCATTTGTCCAAATAGTGGTTTTCTAAGAACTTTTCTCTTTCTAACAAAAAAACTCAAAAACTATAGAGGCCCATCTCTACATTTGTTGTCTTTTAAACTCACAAGAACAAAACTAATGTGAAGAGTTATAGATTTCAAGGGTGATTTAAAATGCAAGTATTTTAAATATATGGGCACTCTGGTGTGGCTTAAATGACCTGTATAAAGGCATGAAAACTCACATTCCTTCTCTTCAAACTATTCAAAATCAAGAAAACCTTCCCTGAAATATCCTGTTAAACTTAATTTCCTGAATTGGCTGGGGATGAGGAATGTAAAATATTTCTGGAGTCCAAAGCCTGCTTATCTGAAGGATAGGAAATCTTGATAGTGTTATCTTTTAATCACTAATGCAAATGCCTATATTTAACACTGCACATAGTTTTAGAAATTTAGATGTGCACATTTATTTCCATCTCAAATATTTTAGAGGTTTTTTGTGGAAGAATGTTTCAGATTAGGAGAATTAAAAATTTTTAGACTGTTTGGTTAACAGTCTCAGGACAAATTTTTCTTGGCTTTATTTTAGTTGCACTAACACTGAATTGAACACAGAACTGAAGATTTTTGAATGCCAGATTTAAATTACTATGACTTTATGGTATGATTTGTATCTTAATGCTGGGAGTTCACTGTCTTGCTCAGAATAATAGTATATAGAAAAAGGCATCAAACAGCACTTTTACTTAAATTGCTGTATCAGATCTATGTTCCAGCAATAAGAATGAAAAATCTGCAAGACTCCTTCCATTGTTTATAAGAAGAGGGTAAAATCTTTTGACTCTGCCAGTTACAGACAAAATTTCAAACAACTTCAGCACCTTTAGGATAGTTTTGGAATAGCATTAGCAAGTGCACTTCCATTGTTTGCCTCCATGGTTATGTCTGGCACAGGAATTTTTACAGTTTAGCAACAGAGAAAGCATGCTCAGAAATTTTCCTCTTTTAACTACTTCATCTCCTATACACAGGAGCTAATAAAGGGCTTTTTCTTTTCCACGTGCTAATTACCATAAATATTTTGGAGATTGTTCTACAAACTCTGTTTTGTTTTCGAAATCATTAGCAATGTTAAAAACAAACCTTCTGACAAAAATGTTGGCAGAAGTTCAAACACAAGTCCTAATTCATCAGAAACCCTTCCTTATGCAAAGAGAACTGTGTGGGGTCCTTTACATGCAGTTCACTTGCCAAATAACATGAGGTTTTGTGCATGACATTCCAGCCGTGCTTAAGTTTTTTATGTACAAATCGTGTAGACAAGACCAATTAAAAGTTAAAATCAGTTAAATCATCAGGGAAGAAGTATGAGGCTGTACTTTTTGATGTAGAGAATTGCCACTCTGCTTTAGCAGGAGGCTGTAAAGACTAGGTAAAGGAACCATGGGCATCAATGGCGATGATGCTTGGTTTGTAATTACTTGTAAAAGTCCTAGACACTTCAGCATGAGTACAAAACACAAGGGCAAAAGAAGTATCATGGAATGGCCTGGGCTGGAAGGGACCTTAAAGATCATCTGGTTACAATCTTCTGCAATGGCCACTCCCACTAGAACAGGCTGCTCAAAGCCCCATCCAACCTGGCCTTGAACATTTCCAGGGGTGGGACAGCCACAGCTTCTCTGGGAAATCTGTTCCCATGCCTCATCACCTTCATAGTGAATAACTTCTAAAATCTAATCTAAACCTGAAAGAGTTCAGTCTAAAGCCATTCCTCCTTGTCCCATCACACATGACCTTGTAAAATGTCCCTCTCCATCTTCCTTGTAGCCCCCCTTAGGTACTGGAAGGCTGCTATAAGGTTTTCCTGGAGCCTCCTCTTCTCCAGGCTGAACAATTCCAGCTCTCCCAGCGTGTCTTTGTAGTGCAAAGCCCAGGATGTGGTTGTTTGTCTGGTCTGCAAGTACACTTTTACAGCTCATGTTGGGCTTCTTGTTGATCAAACCCCCAAGATTTTCTTCCCAGTCTTTCTCCACCCAGCCTGTATTTGTGCTTGGGATTGTGCAGGACCTTGCACTTGGCCTTGTTGAATTTCAGGAGGCTCACACAGGCCTATCTTTAAAGCTTGTCCAGGTCCCTCTGGATTACATCCCTTCCCACCAGCTTTGGGGCATTGGCAAACCTGCTGAGGGTGTACTTGATCCCACTGTTGATCATTTTAGCAAGCTTCACACCTAAAAGAGAGCACTCAAGTAAGGGCTCATAGTTCTTGCTTCACTAAAGCATAAAGAAGAGTGTTTCTCTCCAACCACTTTTAAGATGATTCTCACCTCATGGTTTCTTAGGTAGTAGCAATCAATGTCTCATGAACTTTTTCACTGATAGATCTGTTCATCTTGTCATCCCAAAACTCTTTCTATACAGCTCTCCCTCAAAGATCTGGAGACTATAGTTTTAATACAGTGGTTCTGCATGCCATAAATTCTTAATATGAAGCTAACAAGCATCTAATGGAGATTTCTACAGAGATAACAATAACTTCCCATACCAAAACCCCAAAAGGATGTTGTATTTCTAAGACAGTATTTTGAAGATGAACTAACCTGGTCATTTTGAAGTTTGACAATATTTTCCAAATAGCATTATGTCCTTTTACAAAGTGAAGATTATTTCTTCTGACCTTAATTTTTAAAAATGTCCAGTGTTACTTTCTGTTGTACAAAAGAAAGGAAATAACAGAGACTTTGTTTAAACCACAGATTTTCTGGTTTCAAGTGGTCATGCACAAGACAATTCACCATTAGTGTGGATTTGCAGTTACAGGGCAAGAATGACAGAGTTTCAGAGATAATGTGGCGTTGTTGCCTGTGCATAGCAATTAGTTGGTGGCCTAGTTCAGATGAGAGTTTCAGTGTCTTATAAAATGTCTGAAGAATAGCTGTCCTAGTTAATATAATTGACTGCAAGGGACAGTTGAAGGGCACGGTTTATTTATTTGAGGGAACATTATCCAAAAATTAAACAAATTTGGGCAATAAATAAACTGTAGGGAGAAACATGAGTAAACGATAAATTTTATAAGTAGACCAGTAAAAACATTACTGCACAGCATTAGCTATCTTACCAGGAAGACAATCAGGTGTCTTCTTGCTTAAGTTTGTGAGCTGTTTTATTGATTCATACTTGCAAGAAGAGTCTTCTTGAAGAATAACATTACTCAAAATTTGTTTGTTTTTACGTACAATAAATAAATACATAAGTAAACATACCACTAGTTGTTACTCTAGTCTACCTTTACTGCTTGTACAATCCCCATAACTCTTCTAACGAATGCTCACACCATAGATTTCCCTTTTGGCTTTACCCAAAATCTCTGAATCTCCATTAAAAAGAGAATGTTACTGATTTTCTGCAAATTCCACCTCTCTACAGCCCATGCAGTGTGTACTGTGATATGCCTCTAAAGGGGGGGAAGTACAACAACTACAATGACTCAGAGGCCTCTTTCCTAAGTGGTGCTAAGTAAAGTAATCCATTGTGTATGTTTAGTATTTGGATTTAATATAATCTGCCATTTCATTACTCACTCATTTGCTATTGAAAGGACTTTTGAAACTTCATCTCACTCTACCTCCCTCCCTGCAGCTGTAAGCATACAGTCAAACTTTCTTTGCCAAGCTCTGTTTGGCAAAGAAGACAAGTTTCATGAGTCAGAAAAGACAAGACTTTCTCAAAACCCTGGTATCTTCTATCTTTTCTGTATGGAAAAGTTCCTCTCTGAACGTGCCTTGAGGGTGAAAAAATGCTGCAGGTGACACTATTGGTGGTAACTGAACTAACAGTACGAGTCTTACCCCTGTTCCCTGCACAGTGTGAGCTCCCTGTTCTCTGAAAGTCAGAGCTTGGTTTACTTCTGATGCCCTTATTCTGTGGCCAAACCAAAGAACCTCCATTACCCCTATAGTTTTAATGCTTGGTTGGCCAACACTAAGCAGGCCTGCAGGAGGTGGATACCTACAGCTGTACTGTATTTATCCATCTGCCTGCTCAGATGTATGAACCAGCTTGTCATTTAAAAGCATAATTGTGATCCTACTGTACTGTTCTAATTCCATTTGTTAGAAGCACTGGTGTGCAGAGAGGAAGTTATGAATTTATTTATTGTGGCTGTCCATGAAGTGATTGTCATATTCAAGCCCTGTATGCTGCAGCCTCACTAGGTGCTTATTCCACCAGAAATTTATCAGCAGGAAAAATCACGGCAGCTTACCAGTTGATGCTCTAGCAGAAACTGAAAAAAGCAAATAGTAAACCAAACATTAAGAGTTTTGACAAATATCCTCAAATACATCTGCGTGGAGAATAATGAGGGGCAACAGTCTTCTAGCAATGCAGGAATGTCCCAAAGCTAGTCCAGTCATTGTGGCACAATGAATGTGGGCTATGGTCCCAGAAATCACTGTGTGGCAGAGATGCCATTGGTGTAAGGTTTAGTATCCATTTATCCTTGGTAATGCAAATTATAGGTGGTAGATTTGGACATGAGGTAAAATAGGGGATATATGTGGTACTCTTAGCATATGTTAAAGAAATGTCAGTATTCTTTATGACGTGAAATAGTGTTTCTCCATCATAAGGTGGCAGATCTTGCTCCATTAAACAGCCACACAAAGGTGGTGGGCTTTTTTCCCCTTTTGTTACTAGAATTTAAAAAAAAAAATAAAAATTACTTGTTTCAAGTGCAAGAGTCCTCAATTTTTTTCCACTGTGTGATGTAAATACAGCATTAACTAGTGAAGTATAGGTGGACTGGAAAGGAGTTTTGCAGGAGACAGGAGCTAATGGTCCACACAGTGCTTCCATAAAGTAGGTAACAGAGTAGGCAGCATATTTGTGTTATTCTTGTAACTGACTTCAGTCATTTTCCGTGTAATGAAATTACACTGCATACTTGCTTTTACTTCTCTGATCATGTGTGCCTCAAAACGGAGCTAATTTGATTTCTTTCATGCTAGAAATTATTTATTCCAACTGATTCAGAATCCAGTGAGCGTTTTAGACCCCAGAGTAATTGTTTGTTCTAAGAATTAGCTACATGGGATGTTCAGTGAATCCAGGCTCAGACCCTTGAACAGATTGTTCAGCTGAAAGGGGGAGGGTAACTTCCTTATATTACAAGATATCCATTTTCACTTCTCTTTAAAAGATAATTCAAATGGTATAACATGGTTGCTCTCAGTATGATGTCAGTATGTTGAGTTTTAGCTGTAGAGTCACACACTGTGGTTGGTTCAGGAACAAAATCTGTGAGAAATGTAATCTCCCTCTCAGAAGAGCACCACTGTAATCACTGTGTCCTAACAAATGCCAAGGTGCCCTGAGAATACATTCAATTGCATGTAGCATTTGCAAAACATTTAATCTACAAACTATTGTGTAAAGACCAAGTGAATAATATGCATGCCACCTACCTGGAAACATGTATTTGCATTTTTTTACTTTCATTTTGCAAAACATTATGCTGAGTGTTGAGTACCCTGAATCTCCTTTGGTTTCCAGAATGAGCCTATGGCTTTCCTAGAACTGTGCCTTTAAATGATTTAGCAGCTTTCAAATGCACATAGCTAATGTATATGTAAGACACAGTCCCTGCCCCTCTGAGTTTTAAATCTGAGGTCTTTACCCAGCAAACATTTCTCTGCATATCATATTTTTATATGTGTGAGAGGTTCACATTAAACTTCCACTGGGAAATATTTACAGAAAGACCACACCTGCTGAGCTTCAGCCTTTTGGCAAGTGCACTATAGAGGCCTAATGGGAATTCATGCAGAAGAAAGGTTGCCTGCATTTAAAAAGGGTGTGAACCCTCCAAGCTCTGAAGCTATGTGCAAGTTTATATTTAGATAACCTGAAAGCTCTGCCTATAAATTATCAGGGAGAATTAATGAATAGGGCATGTGCAGTATATCAAACATTTGGTGTCTTAGCCACTATTTTCATATGCACCCAAGTGCATGCATGCTTATTACTGACAGCTGTATACAATAAGACATGTTTAAAGTTTAAAAACACACATTATATGAATATATATGAATGCAGAAACCAGTGACCCACTTTCTTTAATAGCTGGGAAGCACTTTTTCTGTTCTAGCAAGTGTTTCTAAAGTGGTTTGTGAATCAAGAAGTCCTGAGACAGTTAATCCTAAAATATAATACTGATGTTTAAAAGAAAGAAAATTCAAATTCTATCTCAGCCATGACTTCAGTTTCTGATTTTTTTCCCTTGGCCATATTTTTCTCCTCTTCTCTACTGTAATGTATTTTAAGAAGCTATGTCATGTTTTACAAAAGAAAAAAGCTATATATGAAGTGTATATCCTTTTTCTTGCCTGTGGACTCCATGCTACAGATATAAATCTCACATTTCTTCTTTTGTACTCTTTTTTGATGACGGTATGAAGACATTGATGTACCATTTATTCATGTTCCGAAGCTGATAGCATTAATAAGACTGAATGCTCCTTGCCAGCCTTTCAGTAGTTCTCAGTCCCCTTTCCCTTCTCACCTCAAGCTCCTTAGTAGGTCTATTATTTCATTTAGGGTTAAGGTACAGCATGTCTCATAGCTTTAGCTCCTGAATCTTCTCCCTAACACCTAGAGATGGCATTCATATGAATTTGTAGCATGATGAGCCTTTCCTGTAGTCTCTAAAAACATGTTTGCTATCTCAAAATATTTTCTTTCAAATGACAATCCAGATTCCTGGACACCATAATTTTAATTCAAGATATATTAAAGGACTCTGCATGAAGTGAAGTCTTTAAATCTACCTTTATATTTAGCTGGGTTTTTTCCCCACTGGTAACAATCATTGTATCAGCCTGCTCATTTCTAAAGAGCAGTGATCCTGTGTCCTGCAGAGGCTGCTTCACTATGAACTTCCTCCTGCAGATGCTGAGTGCTCTGGCCCTCATTCATCCAAGACTTTAGATACTGAGCTGCTGGACTAAGATCAGTGCATAACACTTTTCAGGATATAGCTTTGTTCCAAGAAGGATTGTTCATTGTTTATTCCTGTCAGAGGATGGGTCCTAAGTAAAGGAAATAATCTTGTCTTTCTGTTTTGTTTGTCTAGCAGAAGAGAGACTATTAACCTAGACTGGAGGGTTTTAAAATCAGCTCAACTTACAATATTCCATCTGCTTTGCTCTATAATGATGTGAAGGTTATGATAAGCTATATATTTCTGTGTAAAAGTTAAATTAATAGCAAAAATAAATTAATACAAAAAATAATCTAACACATTCTAACTTTGTTATTATTTCATCAAGCAATAATGAACTCATAATTTGGCCAGCGTATTAAAAATAAACTTAATAAATCCTACATTGTTCTAGTGGCTCCTTTCCACATCAACATATTTTGTGATTCTGTGAATTAAGCACTTAGATGTATGTGGACTGCACAGCACAGCAGAACAGTGAAATAATTGATTCATGTATGTGATTATTAGTGTACCAATGAAAAACAAACCTTTTCTTGGAAGGCAGGAAGGCAGTGCAACTTTGACTTGGGACTTACACAGTAATTTTGTCCGTGAACTGAGAGGAGAGTAGAAAGCTTTCTCAAATATACTAGGTATATGTTCTTTAGAAAAGGAAAAATTTTGAATCGTCTAACTGGCACTCATACATACACTGCATCTTAGTGTGAAAAAGGAGAATAAATTTTAAATGTGGCAGTGGTGCCATCCCAAGTCACTCACTTCTGTGTCTGTAGCTGTTTGTGGACACAATACAGTAAAGAAGATCAACAGCTCAATTTAATTAACTATTTTCCAGTGGATTTTTGACAGCTGAAGTAATTACCTGCATTCTGTATGATGCACTCAGAGCTATATACCAGCATGTAGAAGTGATGCAAAAAGGCTGGAGGGGTGCAATGCCAGCAAAAACTTCACTTGGTAGTGGCACTATATACTTGTTCCTGAGGTACCAATGGAAACCTGCAAATTTGTTCTTAGTGTAAATGGAAAACAAGTATTAAAAAGACTTACTCTAGATAGATAAAAGAGCTTTTTAGTTGACTCTGGAAAGAACTTGACCTTCTGCCAGAGACCTTGCCTGTGGACATGAGGAATCTTGCAATTACTGGCTGTTCCATTTGTCAGCAAATACGTTGTTGCAGAGAATGTTGTGGAGATGTTTTCTTCATAGTGGCTGTATGAAAAAAGCCAGCCAGGCAAGAAGGGCTATAATGAAAAGCAAAAACACTCAAAAAGCATTGAAGTTATTAAGGCATAACACACTATGTTATGTATATAATTTTGTTTCCTAGGAAGTGACTTGCAGGTGTTTGCAGATAGTATCTGAATATAATACTGAATATTCTGCAGTAGTTGCACTTGTACTCTAACTAATTTCACTCTTCAGTTTCAGTTTCAGTTTGCATGTGATGTCACATTTCCCAGGTGCTGGAGAAGAGATTCCCCTGCAGCCCAAGGTGCTGATAATGGTGAGGCAGCTGCCCCTCAGTGGAGGTCCATGATGGAGCAAATATCCCCTGTGGAGCAGATATCCCATGGAGGACCTCATTCTGGAGCAGGGGGATACCTGAAGGAGGCTGTGAGCTGGTGGGAAGCCTGTGCTGGAGCAGGACCTGTACCCTCATGGAGCAAGGAGTCCACACTGGAGCAGGTTTGCTGGCCCCATAAGGGGACACAGGCTGGGACTGTCTGTCCCTTGAAGGCTGAACCCTGTGGAAAGGATCCACACTGAAACAGTTCGTGAAGAATTACAGCCTGTGGGGAGGATCCACTTTGGAGAAGTTCATGAAGGACTATCTCCTGTGGGAAGGACTCCATGCTGGAGCAGGGGAAGAGCATGAGGAGTCCTCCCCTGAGGAGGAAGGACTGGCAGAAGCATGTGAGAAACTGACTGAAACCCCCATTGCCCATCCCTGTGTTCTGCTAGAGGTGAGCAGGTGGAGAATTCACAAACGAAGATGAGCCTGGGAAGATGTAGGGGTGGAGGGAAGGTAGATTTCAGATTTGTTCTTATTTTTCATTATACTATTCTGATTTGATTGACAATAAATTAAATTAGTTTCCCTAGCCTGGGCTTGTTTTCCCTTGGCAGTAATAGCTGAGTGATCACCCTTGCCCTCATCTTTACCCAGAGAAGCCTTTAGTTGTATTTTCTCTCAAATCTCCAGGTGAGGAGGGGAGTGGCAGAAAGACTTTTGTGGGCACATGGTGTCCAGCTAGGCTCAACCCACCTCTGTCAGTAAAAAGACACTTTGTAAGTCCAATCTTTGGACGTGTGACAAGATGGCATTTGTGATGTTATCCAGATAATCTGTGGTGATTTGAAATCCTATTGTAGTTTCTGTATCACTAGTTTTATTATTTGATTAAAATCCAGCAGAGCATTAAGGATTAAATTTGTCTGAGGATGAATGATCTACAATTAGTTAGAAAAAATAAAGGTATTAAAGAATATGCCAGGTTAATTTATTTGACAAACGAGTGTTAAGCTACTTACATAAACATTTCAGAACAGAGCAGCACCTGGTAGGTTATAAATTTTGTAGAAGAAATGAAAAACATAATTATTTGAGAACTGTAAAAACTATGCCAGGAGGTATAGCTAAGGTCTATCTCACTAGGAATGCAGGGATTGACTTCCACTGCACCCCAGAGTTGAGCTGGGTCCCTCCAGTCTGTGACAGTCTGTAGGCCAAGGGATCCACTGGTAGGGAAGATATTCTATACTTGGCAGTTAGGACATGGCATGGTAGTATCCAGCCTGGGATTTGTACAATTAATTTGTATTACAGTATCTGCTAAAGCCAAGTTTTTAGTACATTCCATTTTATTGTCAATAATACTACAGTAATGTTGATATCTAGCTTTCTATAACACTACATGTTCCTAATTTGTTTATGTTGGTGACATTTGTTATTTTACAGTAGTGTAGGAAACACCTGGTGGTGACTGATTTAAGCCACTCGTGGTCTGTTTGAATTTGGTCATGATTTTGCTGTAATAACAGGATCAACAGCATAATTTGCAGCACTGCAAATGTAAAGAACCAAACTGTTCCAAAAGTCTAACTGTACAGATTTATGTCTGTGGGTATTATTACCTTAGGTTGTTGCATTCAATTATTGTGATGTGTTCATATATTCCATATCCATTACTTCATATAGATATTAATTGTGTTTTATATATTTTGACAGTCCTAAGCATTTCAGTTAACGTCTAAATTTTGAGGAAAAGGTATTGCTAGACTTCTGGGCACACTGAAGTGGGAAGACAAAGAGACAATAAACTGGACAGCCAATAATATTCAATCATTTCTAACTTCCATTCAGGACAATGTACTTTTATTTGTTGAATTCTTCAGCATAGAGGCTATTGCCCCTGTATCTGGGTTTTTTTTTAAATATCTTAACAGGTGGGAAGGATGTGCAGACTATAGGAAAGGAAGTACAAATGGAAAGTGTATCAATGCTATAGCTGACAAATAAACAAACCATTATTTTACTATAGAAACCACACAGGCTGTCTCTGCAGGGCTGCTGGTCTCAGTCTCTGCAGACACAGGATCTGAATCCCTACTTCCCTCTGTGGGCCTTGAGGCTTGGGGACAGTATTTGTTATGACTCCCTAAAAAGGATTGTGCTTCCCTTTGCACATTGTCTCTAGTGATAACTGCTTTTCCCTCAAGGAGCAGAAAAAACCGTTTTGTTAAACCAGGACAAAAGAGTAGTGCTCCACTAAGAACATACCTAGGGAAAAGACACATAACTTCTCCTGAGAAATGTATCATTTTCCCTAATATGTGCTTTATAATTCTCATTGCAAAAAAAAAAAAAGATAATGACAGAGGACTTCAGCTAATAAAAGGCTCATCATCAAAAGCAGATATGAAGTGAGGAAGGCCAGTCTGACTCCACCCTCCAACACTGAGCTTTTGTCTAAACTTGCAAAAGCTCCGCATTGTAGCAGAAAGGTCACAGGGTGGTTTCTGGCCTCTCCCAGAACTATGCTTCTCTGTCCCTGGGAGTGGTCAGAGGTAGTTTGGGGGTTAGCAATGAGTATTTTTCTGCTTGAGTCTTCTGAGTCCAGTCAGACCTACAGGTTTGAGTGTTCCTAAAATGAAACTGGAGATACTCTTTTGAATGGTGTTAATATTCCCTGCCCACATCCTAGTGGTCACAGTAGCTACCAAGTAATTTGGAGCCTTTTGCTCACCTCCCTTCTCAGCCTAGTGTGGCTTGATGGCTTCATGATCTTTCACATCTTCCACATCTCACAAGAGAGGAGGTGCATTTACATTAAAAGCCTGGAACAAGTTTTGCTTCCATGAGTTTGTCCAAACCACTTCAGATTTGTGTGAACTTTTAGAATCCACAACATTTAAGGAGATTCACAGGTTAATTATGTATGCACACAAAGGTACTTCTTTCATTTATTTTGAAACTGTTACCTGCTTGTTTAATTTGAAATTGCTTCTGTTGAAAAAGACAGTAAAAATCATACCCTATTTGCTATCTCCGTTCTATGCAGGATTTTATAAACCTTTTTCTTTTTCTTCTAGATCACATATTATCCAGAATGAGTTTTCCATTTTCTCATACTGAGCTTCTTTGATACTCTGCACCCCCTTTATTGCCATTCCCTTGATTTATTTTATAATTTCTGAGATGGATGAAGAAAATTACACATCATATTCAAGATGTGGGGACACCTTAAATTTCTTTTATGATGGCATAGTACTATTTAGGTTTTTTTCTATATTCTTTCCTAATAATTCCTAACTTTCTGTCTGCTTTGAGAGCTGTTTAGCCATGAGGTAGTATTTTCATAGAAGTATCTATTTATATGGCATTATTTCAGGCCATAATGGTAATTATCTCCTCTAGGTATACCACTGTATATGTGAAGCTGAAATTGTTTCTTCCCATACATATCACTTTATGGTAATCTCTACTCAATTTTAGCTGCCATTTTATTACCTGGACACTCAGTGAGTATCAATCACATAACATTTGCCACATATTTTTGCAGCTCTTCACATTGGCCAAATTTTTAATTTACCTCATTCACTAAGTATACCTGCAAATACTGTCTGTGGTACCTACTTTGTCCTGGAAGGCCTGCCTTGGATTTAGCTTATGTAGTAAGAGTTTGAGAGAAGAGAGTTTACTGAGAGAAGAAATCTTCAAGAAACTCGTGCTCGTGGAGGAAAATGTTCCCCTTCCTTCTCCTTCCATCCTGAGCTGTAGCTACTTTTAGAAACAGAAGATCTCACTAGGCTCAAAGAGGGATGCCCAGGTACTAGTGGTACCTTTCTCATGTCTGCCCTACATAATTGGATGTCTTCTGCAGTTAGAGAGATCTAATACATCAACCATCATTTGTCATTGCCATGAGCTCAATTGCCAGGAAATTTATTATCTAACTTCAGGAAAATTCCCTAGGAAATCAAACAACTTTCCCAGATGCCTAGACTTGAGAATGCAGAATGCTATATTGAGAGTACGTAGCAAAAGCTAAAGGCTAAGGTTATATATTAAAACTTGCTCTCAGTAAATTAAAAGGAAATTTGGTTGTTTCATTTAACAGATGAAAAATGCCTGGACTTGGGAATTATGCCCTCTCCTAAGCAGGCACAAGGATGCTGGGGTGCTCTCTTTCTCATCCAGTATCCAGGTTCTCTGGTTACTTACTTACTCTTTGCACCAACTTTCTCAGTCCTCTTCCCTTCTCACATAGAATTAACGCTGACCTTGTATGGAAAAGCTGATTCCTCATTCATCTTCTTCACTTACCCACCAACAACTAACCCTAAACTCTATGCCAAAGATTTCTAGTACTACAAGTACTCTTTCCTTTCGGGGCAGGAGCCCAGGGGGAATTTTCTGCCTCTTCATCTTAAGCAGGCCTGGGTTCTTATTTACTAAACCTGTCCAAGTCCTCAGGCACATATTCCCAGATTCATGACTTTTCTCTCTCGCTTCTGCCAAGCCCGCTGCATTCAGTGATTGATCTTGTATCTAATTTCACTAGTCACAGTTTTCCTTGGCAGAACTCTAAAGGGTCTTAATTTGCTGGTGTCATTTGTCTAGTTAATTATTTGGTTTGGGTTTTCTTTCATATGATTGATATCTCTTCCAGAATTGCAATAGCTGTTAACAGAATTGTGGTTATTTCATTAAAACACAAAATGTTGAAATACATTATAATGTTCTGGTTTTGCCCTTAATTATTAAAGTATTTTATAAACTTTCATGTAATTTATTATTATGAGGAGTTTGACAGTCAGATACAGTAAAACTATGAAGGTATTCCAAAATCAGATCAAAACCCAATGCTGTTTTAATTTGAAACCTGAAATTACATGTCTAAGTTTGACAAGAGGTACTTACACAGATAGCTGTATGAAAAGTGTAGAGCACTTACATGATTATATCAACTCATTAAATTCCCTTATTAATTTTGTGTCTTATTTTCAGCTATATGTGTTACAGCACAAAGAGATAACAAGGTACGAGTAAGTCTTAGAACTGATGACAGCTAAAAGAAGAGTGCTTTTGCATGGGTAGAATCCAAAGTAGAATATATTGCAGATTTCTATATTACACTGTTCATTTATGTAAGAGCAGGTCAAACATGAATGACATTTATGTGGATTTTTTGCATTCTCCAAAATCATGAAGTGTCAAGATAGGCCTATAAACTAAATATTGCTGGTTAATTGTCTTTGTTTTAGCAGCTGGACGTTATTACAATTCTAAAGTTTATATAGACCTGTCACAATTTTTGTGCATAGGATTATCTAGTACTGGAATTCCAGATCAGTGGAAAATAAGAAAGCAAAAGAAATATAAAACTATCATGAGAAATACTGGGTAAATAAAGGGAAAGAAAGAAAGAGAGAAAGAGAGAAAAAGAAAGAAAGAAAGAAAGAAAGAAAGAAAGAAAGAAAGAAAGAAAGAAAGAAAGAAAAATAAAAAGAAAATTTGCCATTTCTGCTAAGCTAGCAAATATAACAGCTCAAAAGTCAATGTTCTTGCAATTAATTTGCATGCATGGTTTGATAAGGAATATGACAGTGCAGAACACCTTTGTCTCTTCTTTTTAATTGATAGAGTGGAGAAAAAAATTTTAAGTACTGGAATTTTTTCTCATCTTAATGTATTTTTTTCTCGCAGAGAAGTGTAAAACAGTGGCATGGGAAGTCAGAATAATAAAATTTTAAGAGTATTTATTGTGAGATATTTAGTTTCAAGATACAATCTCTGATACATATTTTGAAAGTGACAGTGTGGATCCAATCTTCCCATTAAAAAAACTCTGGAAATCTTGGAGATACAGATTCCACTTTAAATAAAGAACTGGATTATCATTCCTATTTACAAAAAATTCATTATTAAAGTATCCTAAAAATTTACAAAAGAGGCATTATGATCATAAACTGCAGGTTTCAGATTTTATTCTAAAAATCTTCGCACATTAATCCTTTAATTAAGGATTCATAGTTATTTCCCCACAAGAACACAAGTATTACTTGGTGGATATATATAATCTAAAAAATCGTTGTTACTTTGCTGTTTGGATTTATTTTTTTTCTTTAAATTGATCAAAATAATTCATTCTTTAGCAAATCTTCTAATTCTAAAATGTTGATTGTTACAATAAAATAGCTCATGATTGATTGCACCACAGTCAGAATGGGATTTACCTCATCAGAATTTAGCCAAGAGTGTGGCAACTGTGAAGTATTACAAAAAGGTAACTTTAGCCATTCAAGCTAATCTTTCTAGGCTCCCTCTATAGTTTTCAGCATATTCAGAGCCAAAAATCCTATCTGCTCTGCACTGAGCCTTAAAAGGCAAAATAAATGCTCCTCTTTTGTCTGACATGCCTTACTAGCCCTTCTCATCTTCACTCTAGTCATAAAATTTCCTTTGATAACTCCTAGAAACAAAAAGCTAATGGATGGCTACAGGTTATTTTGAACTTGTAGATTGAGTTGTTTTTTTCCCTTCATTGCTAAATGCAGTTTCTGGAGAAAACCCAGAGAAAGACAACTAACTTAGTGAAAGATCCAGTCATTTTGAGTCAGAGGTAGTGGCAGCTTTGAAGTAACTTACATCTAAGTCTCTCAAAAAGAAATCCAAATTTGATACCTGGAGCACACAAAAGAAAATAATTTGTAATTACTTTTACCCTGGTCCTGTCTTAGCTGAAATCAATAAACAAATAGGCACGTATCAGATTTAAGGTTGGTCTGAATGTTTTGAAATAGTTGACTTAGAACAAGAACTGGAATGAACAATAACAAGAGTGAGACATCTCATCCTTAGCACTTATTCCATTACACTGATATTGATACACTGAATGCATTAAAGTGTTATGAAAACAGTCAACAAAATACAAAATACATCATTAATATTTAAATAAATGTTTCTTCACACAATTATTTTATTATATTCTTTTTTTAAGAAACTAGCTGTAGTAGTATTGCTTCCGTTATTTTAATATTTTTATGCAAACTGCAATTTATTACTTACTAGCTACAGAAATTTTGTGGGCTCATACTCTATGTTGCTAATACTACCATGATGTCAATCTGAGTGCAATTTAATTTTTAAAGAATGTACTGGAAAAAAATGACAGCTATGATAACAATGGGCTGTGAGAGAAACAGCTCAAATGGCAATTTTTCCTTGGCACATGCTTTAATGGGTTTATACTGTGTGGAGCTTAGGCTAATTAAATGTAAAAGCAAATCTTTGCTATTAGTTCTTTCTAATTTAATGGGTATAAACCATACAGTGTAAAAATTAACAAAGCTTCACATATTCTCTCTTATCAACTATGCCTGGTGCTATGATAGGGCTACTGATTGTAGGTTTGTTCAGCTGATTTCCAGCATGTTCAGGGAACACAAGATGCTTTGGGGTGAATGAAAGTCTTAACAATGAGGCTTGCAGCTGTTTCTGTGAGCTTGTGAATGCCCAGACTGGGAAATAATACCCAGAGTAGATCATATGGCTGTCACCTATTTATTTAAAATAAGCATCCTTTTCTTCTGAAAAGGCAGCCCTAGGTTGTTTTCCACCTTTTCTACCATATGACTGTAGTTGTGACTATCCTCTACAGGACCTTCTCTAACTACTTTCCTGCCTTGAGGAGAAATGACAATCTCTGTCTGATCTTTATGAATCATTGTGCCCATAGATAAGGACCTGAGCACTCTCTTTATCAATCAGCAATGCCAGAAACCTGCTGACATTTCATCAAACACAGTAAGAGATTGATCAAGTAAAATACCTGAGAGACATAAAGAGGGCCAGTGGCGAGGGAGGCTGAAAGCTCCATCGTGGGGCCTCTATCCTGTGAGATGTACTGGACTGACTGCACAACTACAAAGCACAAAGCCTAATTCTGCAATTGTGTAATGGCACTGCATATGAAATCTAGGAAGCTATTTAAGACTAGCTAAACTGATTTTAGGGCTTTAGCTAAAAACTGTAACTAGGGACTGAAATCAACATGGATAGAAAGTCCTCTGCCAGCTGTTTCAATCTCACTGTTGTGTGCTGGGAATGAAAGGTTTTGACTAAACCAATTTAATTTCTATTAACAGGGTTAATAAATCAACCTTTGTTCTTTTAACTGCTGTGATTTGATTACCACCTTTTTGAATTGGGTGATCTGGACAAATGATGACTTAACCATGCAGTATTTTTAGCCCACTGATGTTTCAAGATAATACTAGTTAAAACCTTGACTTTAAAATTATCTTAATTTCTACATAGACAACTGACATTTTTAGAACTCCATGTCTAAGCAATAATTTCAGTTTTGTAATGTTTGCTTGTTGCAAAACAATGGAATTTGACTTCTGCAAATATTAGCAGAACTGATTTGTTCTTTGGGTGGCAGAACTGAGAAATAAGAACAATATAAATTAACAGAGATACATAAGCTTGGCCCACTCTACAAATTAAAACCTTTATCCAGTAGTATTTCGCACTTTTAATAATTCACAATGTTAATTAATAGTAATTTCTTTTTAGAATTATACCTTAGAAGTAAAAAAAAAATCTTTCGTGGAAGGAAAATATAAATATTTCATATAAGGAGAAATTTTCCTGTAGTCATCTCAAAAAAGACTCATTCTAGAATTAACAAATGAGTCTAACCAGATTCTATAGGTTTTACAAGAAAAAGCTGATTCAGTGGAACTGAGTGTAGTGTTTCCAATTCTTTCTGGCAAGTGGAAGAATAAAATAAAGATTGAAGTCAGGATCACACCATGGGAATACCATAATATTTTTCTAATTAATTCCATTCAGGAAAACCTTAATTGAATATTTTATAGTTAAGATAATGCTGCTAGGCAGCAATGCAATTTGCTGAAGTCAACAAAGCATGACTGTGATAATGTAAAGAAAAATTCAAAGACAGTGAATTTTCCCATTAGTCATATCTTATTCTCTTAGGATTTTATTTTCTGTGCTTTAGTTTTTAACCTCAGAGTCAAATTCATGTATTACTAAATCACAAACAACTGTTGTTTAAAAATCTTGGCTTCCTGAGCCCAGTTAATAATCCAGATGAGCAGTCTATGTCCCTAGGGGAATTTTCCTATTTGGAAGCTGGTATGACCTCCACTCAAGCAGTTTGCACACATAATTATATTTTTGATGGGCTCTACCTTTACACATAATTTGAAAATAGTTTGTAGTGAATTTTGTCTGGAAATTTGACCCATTACTTTTGCTTCTTTACTTTTACATCACCCATTTTAGTAAGTAAATACATTTTTTTTACCATGGGATACTCATATTAATCAAATATCTATTAAGTTACTCACTTGACACCCTTACAGATAGTATATGCCTGCATTATTTGGCAGAAGGCAGAAGTACACGTATGTATTGTGAGCAATGCTTCATGTCTATGAATAGTTAAGCTAAGGGAACTGTGATTATGCTGTTCTAGGCCTGTGTAACCACACATTTTGGAATGTTTGAATAAATTGCTGAATGAATTTCTGTGGCAATTAAATTTATGAGGTGTACATAGGGCAGATGCTCGCATTCTAAATATTGATAGCTGCCACAACCCATTCAGACCTTTAGCAGGTTCCAGGAAGCAATGCAGACTGGTCCTAGAGTAAACAGCATTGATTGGTTGAAAATTTTGGCATGTAGAAATCTCTGGTCATATGCAAAAATCCCAAGCTAGTCCAACTGGGCTTTCCCTTTGCAATTCCTCCCCTGTGGTTTGACAGATCTTGTAGGAAAAGTGCAGAAGATTTGGTAGAGTCACTGACAACTCTATAACTTTTCTCAGCCATTCTGAAGTTCAAACAGTCTATCACAGGCTGAAATAAATGTCTACACACTGTAAAATCTTCCTGGATTTGAGAAAAAGGGGTAAATATCTGGAACAAGGAAGTACAAATTAGTTTGAGGTGATTCTTAGCAATTTGGGACCTTCATTCTCTGGAAGAGTTTTGCATTATCCGAGAGAACTCCCTTTAATTATGCTGTTAGCAACTGGGAAGCCTTTCTGATGGCTGGATGCTTATTTAACTTGGAAGGCCAAAGCTATTTTGTTCTGTAGTAAGTGTTTAAATTAGGCATGTAATCTTCAGCATCTATTTCCAAAGGAAATCAAGGGACCAGTTATTTCCATATATTTCTGGCATGCTACAGTTATTTTTCTAATCCATGTGACTACAAATGGTGGCTTCCTACTTTTGCTCAGCACTGACTGTCAGGAAGTACAAAGCTGATACAAGGTAAATGAACTATCTTTTTTTTTTAAAGCTCAGAGTTAATTGAAAAGCAGAATAATATCATCACAGTCACTTCACAGAACTTGGAAAAACAAAATGCTTTCTGGAACAAAGGTATCTTTTGTGCTCTGAGATAAAGCTGCTGAACTAACTAAATATGCTTAAACAGGAACTGCTTGAAGATTGTAGCTTGAATGCCAATTTTCAAATGAGGACATATTTTTAGATGCAGTTCATGAATTGCTAAACCCAGGATTTTCAAGGGGAAGTACAGAGCTGTTGCTGCAATCCTGTGCTAACAGTAATTGTGATTAAAACAGAACAGGTAATGGCACAAGCAGAGCAACTACATATATTTAGACTTCTTCCAAAACCTGTCTTGTGAAGACAAAACTAATACATGTGCAAATGTATTTCATCCCATGCTGCAAAAATTAATTTATTATTCCTGATATAATTGCTTACATAATCTCCATCTCAAACCAGGACTCTATAGTCATCTGCTGATATATATTGCAATTGGCACACAAACTGAAAGGAGAGTACAAAGAGATAATAAAGTAATAATGGTCTGTGAGCTTGGCTTGGTTTCTGCTCATCAATAGCCTAAGTATGATAAATATTCTTTGTGTGTCACAGAAAGGAAGAGCTTTAAGGAAGCATTTGGAGTGGCCTTAGGAAGTAAAAGAGAAAACTCCTTTTGAGGTGAACTGGAGATAGCCAATGGCTGAAGCAGGTGAGCCATGATGGTGTCTGTTCCAACCCAGTGTGTGGAAAGCCCTGGATGATGTTACAGGCAGTGAGAGGAGCTGGCATCATAATAACAAGCAGCACCTTAATAAATATAAAATGGGGCCCATAAGCCACAGGTGAAGACACTTAGTTTATGCTTGCTGTGGTGGGAAAGGAGCAGTCCCACAATTTCTGGTAATAATCTGAATGTGTATAAATGTTTGCCTCTCCTGCAGGAAAGGTGATGTTTGTAGGAATATAAGAAGCAGGCAAACTTAAAGAGTTTTAATAAAACATACAGCTAAGGACAATTTGGTAACTGAGTCACATGTAGTTTTTTGTTTAAAAATCTTGGCTGAGCAAAAGTATGTGAATGGGTGATAATTCTGATGAGTATCAGTTTTCCATTACAAGTTGGGGCTATAACTTTCCATTTATTTTAACTTGCATGAAATTAATTTTAAAGTCAATCTTCTCACATCTGTTTTGTTTTAATGTTGTTACACTCAGCAAGGAGACTGTGGTTTAGAGACTTAATCAGAAGCAAAAATTGTGATGGGTAGAAGAGGAGAATCTATGTGGTTATTGAATCCCCACCATTGTTTTTCTCTTTGAAGATCTGCGACAAAGTGAAGTTAAAAAGAATCCCTTTCACTATCTTACTTTGAGCTTTGGGTTTTTCTCCCTTACCTTATTAGTTGTACCAGCAAGCAGACCAAATAAATTAATATGATATTGGTATCAAACAATCCATAAAATTATTGAACATGCCGCTGAAGATGCACTCTTGTACATTTAATTCAAAAAGCCATGCAAAATAAGAAGTGCAGGTAGTCTGGGATAATAAATAAACTGATATGCTACTTTTGATTTGTTGATACCTATGAAAGTATTGTTCTGATTTAAACTACTTCCAGGTGCTTGTGGTGTCCTGCTCTGCACTGCTTGGATTGTGTGTTCTACTGTGTTATAGCTGAGATAATCTACTAGAGAGCATTCAACAAGAATGAATAGAAACAGAACATTTCCCCAAAAAAATTCAGCTTATATCGTGGTTAATTAAGCTCTTGTTTTTCCTATTACCCTCCAGATTTATGCCCAAATTTACAGTTTTCCCAAGCAACATCAGAAAAAAGAACAACTATAACATGTTTTCTAATTTTGTCATCTTTCTTTTTTTTTTTTAATTTCTTAGATATGTTAACATATTTTGTTAATTTGCCTGCCACAGGGGAAAAAAATGCATGCTGTATCTTCCTTCTTCTGTCTTTCCTTTGTCAAAGTACTGTGCCTCTGGGACAGACCCCAGTGAGTCTTTTTGTGATTGCATGCGGATGCACATTTCCTGAACCTGGGTGTGTCATGAATGACAGTGAAAAGTTGCTAGACAGTCTTAGGACAAGTCTTTACTAAGATAAAATTCAAATTTAGGTGAGACTTTATTAGAAAAAAAAGGTGAAATCACCCCTCAATAGATATTCCTGTTTATCTATAGGTTGCCTTTGGGGGCACTTGTAACCTCTTTGAGGGGCCTGTAACGTCTTGATCTATAGAAATCCTTAGGGCACTAGCAGAGCTGGAATAAAAACCAGGAGATGTGATTTTCTTCAAGTGCTACTGCAGAAATCCAGTCTGAGAAAGTGCAAAAAGGTGTCTGATGAGGGCAAGGCATTTCTGCTTTCCGTCTCCTTGTTGAACTATTTACTAAGTTGTTAGCATGTGGAAATGATTCCAGCAGCAAACTGAAAACCTACAGTCAGCTTTAAAACTATCTGAAATATGCAGAGGCTTGGTGATCCAAGAGGGATGCTAGTGAGTGATGACTTCCATCTCCTGCATCCCCCACGAGAGAGATCCCCCGTCTCTTTAGCTGGAGCTCTGCTACCATTGTGACCCAGTCCTGCCTGACACAAGGGTGGTCACAGGTGAGAACACATGAACAGGGAGACACAGAAGACAACTGCATGAGGTGCAAAACAGGAGATGGAAGACTGCATTAAAAACATGTCCTGGGTGTTGTTTCCATGCCAGCTTCAGAGGCACAAAGGTAATGTGCACTTACGTGGGTGGCAACAAGGCATACTTAGAAACCCTGATGCCATATGCACCACAGGTGTTGCAATCAACATAATGTTGTTTTCCTAATAGTAATTATGGCTCTCAGAGGTATAAAATGCCTGTGTTCATTCCAGTGGAATATTAAGTTTCAATTCTAAAGTGAAATCTTAAAATTTCCACTATTATTAGTTATTACACTGTTAATAATTTTAGCAGAAGGATCCAGCTATTTCAAGCTTGTTAATGGGATTTTTAAACAGTGTCACCAGGTTTTCTTCTGATATGACTTGACATCTACAGTTTACTAAGAATTAAAAAAAGTATTTACCTTGTGATGGAATAACGTTTTGGAATGTAGTTTAGTGAATGGTCCTTTTAAAGTGTGTTTTTCGCTCTCAGGTTTGTATTAATTTTAGATTAATGCAGTTATAGTTGAAAAATGAGTCTTGTACTCTGCTGGGCGTGTTTACCCTGGCAGCAAATGTTTATGGTCACCTTCAGTTAACACTGACAATAAAGACTGTATTCCATAATACCAATGAATTAAGGCAAACACCCCTTTTTTATTTTATTTTTTTTAATGCAATTTCTGCTACTCCATGTTTCCCTACTTTGTCCATACTTCTAGAGGAATATTGCTTCAGAATCCTGTTTGGAAGTTCCACAGGAACTCAATTTAATGCTGAATGTCACATTTTTTCCAGTAACATATTGCTGTTAATTCCACTGATTTCTCAGACCTTTTAAGATGTGCATTTCACTGCCACTCACCCTCTGCTGGTTTGAACAGTGAGATTAGGTGCCACATCCCTTGCCAGTTCATCTTTCCCTGGATTCTCTTTCCCCTCCCTTGGGTCAATCATGCTAAATGTAGCTAAAATCTAATTTTATCTAACATGTCAATGTCACTCTATTAACCTTCCTCTGTGGTATGCTGTTTCCATTATAGGAGTTTAGAGGCTTAGGGAAGAGATGAATATCCAGCTTTAGCCAGGCAAATTTAGGGTTTCTTCCAAAGCTTCTCAGAGTCTTTGTTCATGCACTTCTTTTCTCTTCACATCAATATGTCATTTATCCATATCATGGTATGCTGCATTAGCATCTGTAATTCACTGATTTTCCAGCAAAACTGCTGATGGGCTGTGCAATGGGAATGCCAGTCAGAGGAAACTATTTCCTTCAAAGTAGTATGTTCACAAAAATGGTGTGGGTTGGATTTTTTTTCCTTAACAGTACCTGCTTGCAACCTGCCAACACATTGCGTAAATAGAAATATTTGCCATCTGACACATCTCCACCTCTTCTTGTGGAAATACCTCTTCTTGTGGAAATTTTCCTTGAGGAAAATGTTCACTTTTTGTGTGTGNTACATATCAGGTAAGAACTGTAAGATTTGTTTGTTTTACAATGATGAATGGACAATCAACTCTGCCTTTCTCCAGGTGCACAAATGTTAGAACAGTGAGTCTGTCCAGCTTCCTTTTCAACTGCTGCTCTAGGGGGACATAAAAATGTGCTAAAAGGCAGGAACTGGGTGGTAACAGGGCTATTAACTAACATACTTTCTGCACAGTTAGAAGAGCTTCTCTCCTATGGGTCATACACTGAAGCAGAACTACACTTAATTTTGCTTGCTGCCTCACTGAATAAAAAGTTGTAGAATCATAGAACAGCCTAGGTTGGAAAGGACCTAAAAAATTATCTTGAGTCAATCACACTGCCTTGGGCAGGGACACCTTTCACTAGACCAGGCTGCCCAGAGCTCCATGTGTCCACTTGATTTGACCCCAAACTTGATACAGTTTTAACTCAGAAACGAGACTTCATCTGTTTGTGCTACTACAAAGTAGAGGCTTTTTTCTTGTCTATTACTTACCCATATATCTAGTCCTAAACCCATATTGTGAAAATCAGGTCACAGTTAGACACCTCAACTTTCACATCCCTCCTTTTAGTAATTTGTAGGTTCCTGTGTTGATGACAGTGCACTCTTTGCTGACACCCATGTGTCTGACACCTCAGTACTTTGCACACCCAGTCCTAAGTGGATATCCTGCCAGCCTGTGCTGGTCCATTGGTCTATGCAGAATTCTCCTGAATCCCAGCAGTTCAGGAGAGCTAGCAGTGCTGTTTGTCATCCTCTCTGTCCCCATTGTGTGCACTGTTGAACAATTACGCCATGTATTGCAGTTTTTGCGTCTTTTTCAAGTTCTCAAAGGCAGGGTCTCTAACAGAGGCCTGTTTCATTCAGGGTTTTAGTCTAACCGGTCAGCACTGTGTCACAGGCACCTCTGAACAGCACAATAACCAACCCCACTGGTCCACAGAACAAAAGGCCCTCTGTGGCAACAAGCTGCCACAGAAGAGACACTACCATGGAGACTATTCGTGATCCTGTAAGAAATATCCATTGTATTTCACATCCCTTTGTTCCGAGAGCAGTAGGAAATATCTCACGTCCGTTCATCACGAGCCAATGAGTTATCCCAAGTTTAGAGTTTGGGGACTGGAAGTGTTAAAACTTACTAAAAATAGTCTGTCTGGGATAAGAAAAGTAGAAAGGTAGTGAAATATATATCAGTGAGCTGGAAGAGTACCCACAAGTACTCAAGCTTCAACTTGAGAATTAAAGTATGAAGAAAAGGGAGGTAATCATTGGTTTCAGAATGAAGCATGTAGGTGCATGTATACAAAAGTAGAAGAACTGAAGAGAAAATAGGAAGAGATTAAAGCTGACTTCTTGTGGGTAATACAATAACTTTTAATTTGGTTATAGGCATTATTTTTTTACATCCATGAACCATGTTTCAGTTTTCCTGAGTTGCACTTCCCATGTTCCCTAAATTCACATGTGAAAAAATATTCTATGGGTAGGTGCACTACAAGGAGTACAATTTGGAGGTTGCAGACAAGGCTTGTTGTTGCTGTGATCAGACATTTTTTGCATGTGTGCAAGAGCCACGTGTTCCTCCAGCACCGTAGGGCCAAATGACATTCCAGGAGCAGCTGCCCAGCCACTACATCCACGCTCAGTGTACATTCCCCACAGGGAAAACTGAAGCTCCGATCTCAAATTTCTACCTGAAAAA
Organism: Thryothorus ludovicianus; assembly: GCA_013397245.1. NCBI lineage: Eukaryota > Metazoa > Chordata > Aves > Passeriformes > Certhiidae > Thryothorus > Thryothorus ludovicianus. Next base: position 514,084 of record VZTB01018119.1, read on the forward strand.
AAAAATCTGAGAGAATCTAACTTGGAAGCACTTTGTAACCCATTCTGTGCATTATTTACCCCGAGATAAGAACACAGAAGTTCTGTGAATTCATTCAAATCCAGGCTACAAATCTGATAGTAAAAACTTGAGAGTTTTACTTTATATTCTTTGTGGATATGCAGGAAGAATTTTGATAGATGTTAGTGCATTCTTGATGTTAATGCAGATTTGGTTTTATTTTTTTCTCTGTCTTTCAGGTTTTTGGTTTTAGGTATCAGTCTTTCAGTGTTCCAAGACAACATCTCTCATTTAGTACATGATCTCAAACTTATTTTTGGAACATGTAAAAATACCAAAAGTGTTCACTAATCTTTTGATGAGATAAAATTACTTCTGAAGGATAAAATTAGCATGCTGGAAATTTTCCAACAATTATATTTTTACAGCCCTACCATGTATATTATACAGTGTATTTTGAAAGAATCAGTACCCTGAAATACACATTACTTATATCTCTGCAAACTATAGTTTGAAGAAAATTTTAATTTTATAATTTTTTTTTAAAAATCTCTCATTATTTACGAAGAATTATCCATGTTGGATAATCTTGGTATTACAAGAAATTAAATATTAATGAAACAGGCATCCTGGTTTTGGCTAGGATAGAGCTAATTTTCTTCCTAGTAGCTGGTTCAGTGCTGTGTTTTGGATTTAGTATGAGAACAATGTTGGTAACACACTGATATTTTGGCTGTGGCTCAGCAGTGCTTATCCAGAGTCAAGGACACTTAATGTCTCGTGCTCTGCCAGTGAGGAGGGGCACAAGAAGCCAGGAGGGAGCATAGCCAGGACAGCAGATCTGAGGAGGCAAAAGGGATATCCCACACTACAGGACATCATGCCCAGTAAATAAACTGGGAGGAGCTGGCCTGGAGGGGCTCAGGGCTGGGTTGGGCTTCAGTTAGTGGGTGGTGAACAATTGTATTGTGCATCACTTATCTTCTTGGAGGTTTATTCCTCTTTTATTTATTTATTTATTTATTTATTGTTACCTTCATTTTTCTTACTATGAATATTATTGGGATTATTGTTCCTATAGTGTCCTACTTTATTAAACTGTTCTTATTTCAGTCTATGGGTTTTAACTTTTTCTAATTCTCTTCCCTATCCCACTGTGGTGGGGAGAGTGAGTGAGAAGCTGTGAGGGGGTTAGTTGCTGGCTAGGGTTAAATCATGACACAGAATTAAAGAAAAAATTGTTTAAAATAATTTAAATTTGAAATTTATATTCCAAAATCAGGAGGAAGGGGACTGATTGGTCAAAAACACACTGATCCCATCCCAGAGTTTAATAAGCAGAAATGAACCTGTGCCATCTGTATTTTCTGAAAAACAGGAAAGAAAATATAGGACAAGGGGATCAGTTTTTCTAGGGATGATAGGTTACCAATAACAACCTGCTTTGTGCTGCACTATTTGGCTTTTTTTTTTTTGAGATGAGTAATCAGGTGACAAAGCCTGATGAGGCTATCAAATTATTTAGGTTAATAAAGATGAGATGACCTTGATTACTTGCAGGAAAGTTTATGAGACTGACCAAGCAATAAAATGGCAGTGGAGTTCAGCGTAGGTAAATGCAAAGTTCTGCACAAGACGAAAAGGGCCCTTACTTCAGGTGTAAAATGTCAAGGTCTGATCTGGTCACTACTTCTCAGGAATGAGAGTCCTGGAGTTATGAAAATGGCCCTATGGGAACATCAGCCTGGTGATCACCAGATGAAAAAATAAACAAACTGTAAGTGTTAACAAATCCGCTGAGAACAAAACAATCTTCTTTTGCTGCCACAAAAATCCATATTTTGCTTGTATCTTCTGTAGAGGTACAGAGTCATAGAAATATTGGTTGAGAGGGACCTCTGCAGGTCACCCTGCCCAACCTTTCCCTTGAAGCAGGACTACTGCCAACACTGGATCAGATCTGTTTTGGCTTTGTTTATCTGAGTGTTGGAAACCACCAAGGATGGTGATTCCACAACCTGCCTGGGTAATTTGTTCCAGTGTTGCATGTTCCTTTTGGTGAGGAAATATTTCCCCATGACCAGTCTGAACCTCCCTAGCTGCAGTTGTAGCTCAACACAGCTGCCCAATGCATGTAGCTGCTGCTCCTTGCTTTCTACTTGCCACTGCCAAGAAGTGTTTGGCTGCATCTTCCTTCAGATGCTTTTCTGGTCCCTGAACTTCAGTGATAGGATGGAAAACAGGAATGTTTTTGATGTAAAGCACAGCTAACTTAAATAGAATTCCTCAGGGTGGGAGAGGAGCTACAGAGTACATGATAGAGAACTAGTGGGCACCAAATGAAGATAGCAGTAGCCAGGTTGAAAAGACACTAAAAGAGTGTCTTTACAAAAGACACTAAATAGGCAAGATTTTGCACAATGTATGTTTGACCTGGAGAACTTGTTAGCAGAGCAAGTTGTAGGTGCTACAGATTCATGTAGGTTATAGGGAAGATGGGTAAGTACCTGACAGAGAAATCCAGTGAAGGTTACTGAGGTCATAGCAACTGCACCTGCCCCATAAAATTCCTGAGTCTGAAATACTGGTGGCAGTGAAAGTGCTGGAGAGAACTACTGCCTTCAGAAATGCAACCCGATATGGGTCTATCAAAACCCTTGGTCTCACCCAGTGTGGAAGCTCTTTCGTTCAATGAATTGTTTGCAAAACTCTACTTTACCTGCATTTCTGTCTTGCCTTGTTAATTACGTTGGTAACTCCTCAGCTCATTTTCTCTGGCACATGAATCATTTTTATATTATTACTATTTCGCTTTGTTTTTAAGTTGTGCACGCAAACAACAAAACCAGAACTGCAAACGAAATCTACATTTTGAAGAAATAAGCCTCAGTCTTTAAAATGAAACTGCAGGCTGCAGTTTGCTGGCTAAAGTCTTATTTCCAACCCATTTGCAAGTTTTGTTCCACTAAGTTTTTGAAGTTAAGACTTTTAAGGGAAGGATATGCCTCTCACTCTGATCTCTAGCAATGCCACAAATTTCCTGCTGGTTTTGGCAAATCAGTGTGCCTTCATTTAGCATGAAATGAGCTTTCAGCAGATGACCCCCATGGAAGTGCTGGGGTTAAGCACTTGCAGAACTGCTTAGGGAGGGTACTTTTCACCTTGCACATCTGTGTGGAGGTGGAAAGCTGTGGGGAGAGCCCTGTTGTAGTCCCAGGGGATGATCCAAGGAAGAGAGAGCTCCGCACAAAGCTTTCTGCCTTGGGAGGGGAGACCACAGGGACACCGAGGGAAAGAAGGCAGGCAAAGAGGAACGAAGGGTGATAGGAAAGGAGGAAGGTGCTTCTCACCTGGCCTCTGAGGCCCAGAAGAGAGGGGATGGTCCAGAGGAGGGGCCAGGGAGGGTCCCTAAGAGGCGAGGCGCTCCAAAGGAGCGGGGTAGGAGACAGGGACGAGGGCAAGGAGGAGCGGGCAGGTCACGGTCCGTGGGAACGCCATTCCCCGCTCCTCGCCTTCCCCAGCAGCGCTCTGCGGGGCAGGGGGAGCGGCCCTCCCCGCTGCCGCCGCCCACACAGGTGGAGCGGAGCGAACGGGGCGAGCCCCGCTGCCCTTCCCTTGGGACAGGGTCCCTTCACCTCCGCCCCTGTCCCCGCCTCGCCCCCCCGGCCGGGCAGCCTCTCCCGCCCCGTCCCCGCACCCAGAGGAAGCGGCAGCCGGGGCGATGCGCCTCCCCGCTCCGCAGGCAGAGCCCCTTCTTCTCTTCCCTTCCCATCCGAGGAGACACCGGGATCTGCCTCCGCTCCCCTCGGCCCTCCCCCTCGGCTTCCTCCCTCTCGCCTTCTTTTTCTTTTTTTTTTT
>VZTB01018167.1:0-11721 GCA_013397245.1 Thryothorus ludovicianus
AAATAATAATAATAAAAAAAAGATCTGAAATAGCACAAAAATCTAAAGGGCAATTAAATCAAAGCAAAGTACCTCCTGATATACTCATGGTAATTTTGATTCATTTTGGGAATAAATGTGTATTTAGGATATTTTTATGCTTCATTAGTGAGCAAACAAGCTCTTTCTGTTCCATTGACTCAAAAACAAATCCAACCAAACAAGCAAGTGCTAATATATAAATAAGAATCTGAGTTTTAAAAATTTAGATTTACAAAAATAATTACTGTTTCCCATTTTTTAACTGTAGACACAACAATATATTTATGTTCTATGGATCTCCTACTCTTTGGCACTTCTAGTGGACATGGCAGAGGTGGTTGATCTCCTTTCCAACCATCTGCATCCCACAACCATGTGCGCTTCTGGAAGAGGATAGAGATGCTTCTCCATTGTATGACATGACCATGGTGATGTTTTCATCCCTCAACCTCCCCTTTTACACTTTTGCTTCATCTACTTATCAGTATGGCACTGTGAAATTGGCATTAGCCATCAGACAAAGAATGATGCTGTACAAACTGTAAGTTTTCTGCCAATGAGCTTGTACACACATTTAATATTAACTGTCAGTGTTCCTACAGCCAATTCCTCTGGCATTGTGGTAAATATTGAGCATCTTACCTCTGAGAATAATTATCTGCTTTGCTCCATACATGTTCTCGTAGTTCATAAATCATAAAATGATGCAGAATCAAGATTACCAGTAAATTATCTTGAAATAATGCTTGAAAATTTGTCTCCTATCTAAATTAATATATGGAAAATATTAAGATGCCTTTGTCTATACCAATATTAATAGGTCTCTTTATATACACTATTATTAATATCTCTCTAATATAAGCTGGGAGAGATATCTCTTGTTCATTTAAGTTTAGGTGAATAGAAGTTTTCTGAAAGGCTGCAGGATCAATATGGCTCTTCAGGTTATGATAAAATACATATTTTTCTTCTATTGTTTGCAATTTCAGTGTAAGTCACTGACATAAGAACCTGAAACATCTAAGTTAGTTCAAGACCTTTCAAACTTACAATTTTATTGTGGCAAACTTCCCTAATATTTACCATGTGTGGTCATTCAGAATACAAAATAAAAAATGGTAAAAAAATTATTTATTTCAAGCAACTGGTCTAAATTATTTTGTGTAAGTTCTGCACAAACAGAAAAACACCTCTGGCATTATAAACTCAGTATTCATAAAGGCCAAGAATTCTTATTTTAATTGTAAAATCATATTTTTTCTCATATGGACTTGGACTTACAGTTCAGCTTGAAAAATACCTGTATACATAAAAAAACTTTATTCGAGTCTTCATACTGCTGAATTTGGTATGATTGNATAAAGTAAATTCTAGTAAGCAATCTTGTTATTGGCAGAAGTTATATTTTTCAGTAAAAAAATATCCTCAGGTACAAATCAAAGAAACAATACAGAACTAGATGAAAAAACATATATATGTTTCTAAGGCTAATACTTAGGTATTTTTAATAAATGTCCTACTTATTATTCCAAAGCCTTTGAGGTTGTCTTAGGGAATGTCTGACCTCCAGAGTGATAACATGAATGATTCTGCCCTAATAAAATTTTAGATACTGAAATCTACCACTGCAATTATAGCTACACAATGTTTTTAATATCATTTAGGAAAACCAGTGTACTGAGAGGCTGCTTGAAAGAAATAAGAAAGGGGAAGTCAGAAATTACAAAGTTTCCATGTGTCTATTAGTAAACACAGATGACGCCTGAAGAATTGGTTTTTACATCCTGATTGTGTCAGTGTTTACTCTTATTACTGTTATACATTTGCTAATAGGAGAAATGAGATAATCATTTCACCTTATTGAGAACACACTTTCCATGAAGGAAAAGTGGACTCATCTTTTACTTTGTAAGAAATACTGTTTCTTGAATAATAATTTTATAAGCTTTTCATAGTTGATCTTTGTTTTCATTTTATTTTAATGAAGACCTCAACAACGTTGTTCCTAATTTGTATTGCTCCATATATAATTAATGTGTCAAAGCTGTGAAGTGAATTGACTTGCAGTAAGATGTTACTTATGAAATAGATTTTTTGGAATATTGTTATGACAAATACGCTTTGGAAAATATGCTTTACAATGTCACTACATCCAATATAAACCCATGAAATAGTTCTACGAAAGCCAAAATTACTGCTGTCCTTTGATCATCCTCTTTGACCCTTAGTAATGCAGAAGCTTTCTTATTCTTTTAACAAATTTACATGCCAGCCATATTATCATATTAAAATATAGCAGAAAAAAAAGGAGAAGAAAATAGTCAAGGTGTACGAATGTGTAGGACAAGGAAATGATAATATCATTGAAATTGGCTTCATACTGTTATCAAGTGAGAGGGAGAAAAGACCAGAATGCCTAACCTCTTAACCTCTGGTGCTTGGAGATTAATGTTCTACATCTCTGTAGATCTGGGGACATCTGCTCTCTACATACCCTATTTGTCTCCTTCTCTCTGTCAGAAAGGGGTCTGGTTACAGTGTTGTGGTTTCCAGACCATATGATATTCAACAGCAGGCAAGAATTCAAAATCACCTCATTTGACAGCATTACACTGCCATGGCACAGGAACCACAGGAACAATAAAAAATGTTTGAGAATTTTATGTCAGCTGAGAGAAAACAAAACAAAACAAAAGCCTCACTTTACCCTGTTGAAAAAATCATCAATAGAGGGTGCCTGCTGCAAGAAGAGAAAAATAAAAGTGAGAAGTAAAACCAATTAAAATGTAAAAATATTCTAAAATAAATAAACAACCAGATGTTGCATTTTACTATTAAAAAAAACCACCAAACAGCGCATGTAGTAGTGAGTCCAAACGGCATTAGTTCATCAGTGTTATCCAGTGTAAATAGGTTGAGAAATTATTTTTACTTTTTGTTGATTTAAAGTGCTGAACTGACATTTCAAGTATTTAGCACGTTCTGGACCTGAGCACAAACACAGAGGTTAGCATGCCAGTTAGGCACATCTCTAGGTACTTTATTGGATCAAAACCTCTAGTTCTGTGGCTCAGTAGAGATATTTCAGCAGTTTCACATTCAACAACGATTCCAAAGACACACCAAATTGTATTGTAAGCCAAATAATGTTTTTTCTTTTTGAATTATCATGAGGTTGTGTTTTTTCCTAAGTGTTCAGTTACTCACTGCTCAAGTATGCTTCCTAGGCAGAGCAAATAGGGGACATGTAGCTTCTTGACCTTTTTTTAAAGTTCCCTTTCGGAATGCAGAGTTTTAAACTGATGGTAATTTTGTTCTTAGAAGGCCTCTGTGCCAAACTATATTTTTGTTTAATAGAATCCTGTACACCTTTATCTTTGAAGAGTATTCACAGAAGCAAATACTGACCTCTTAAGGCGAAATCTCCCTCGATTTCTTCAGTCAGCAAGGGGAAAAGATATATTTTCTAGAGGACAATTCATAGTGGTTGATTTAGACACCTCCTTTGAATCACTCTTCCAAGGACCTATCCTTGTGCATGGATTACTGAGGAAGTCACGGGAAATTAGTCTCATGAGGCCAGTTAGTCTTTATGATTACTGCCTGTAGCCTTATATTTTATCTATATATCATGAATCACAGCTGAGCCGGTGTTGCCAGGTGATAAGACTTGGACCATTAGTTCAGGAGACAGTAAAATGCTTCTACTTCATATGACTTCCTTTGTAACATTTTATGAATGACTGCTAAATAAACAAATACAGATTTCTTTATTAAAATAAATATATATTGTGTTACAGGTTACTCAGAAATTATAGTAATATACATTCAATTTTATACATTTGCAGTCCTTCACACCCACTCGAAGTATGCTAATAGTATACTGAAAACATGCAATTTTGAATCAGAGTCACAATATGAAGGCAGTAGTCTTTACTATTACTAAAAAGGCATGGAGGTTTGAATCAGAGTCAAAAGCTCCAAGAGGTTTATCATCATTAGAAAATAAGAAAAAACATTGCAAAAATTACTAGTAAAATTTTGGGTTCAGGAAAAACAGTACTATAGTAGGATCATAGCAGTTATTCTGGTGTTTTAAACTTATCTAGATTATGAAAATTACAATATACATATATTAAAAATGTAATATTTTCCCTNACAACCAGATGTTGCATTTTACTACTAAAAAAACCACCAAATAGTACTGAGTCCAAATGGCATTAGTTCATCAGTGTTATCCAGTGTAAATAGGTTGAGAATTTTTTTTTTTTACTTTTTGTTGATTTAAAGTGCTGAACTGACATTTCAAGTATTTAGCACGTTCTGGATGTAAGCACAAACACAGAGGTTAGCATGCCAGTTAGGCACATCTCTAGGTACTTTATTGGATCAAAACCTCTAGTTCTGTGGCTCAGTAGAGATATTTCAGCAGTTTCACATTCAACAACGATTCCAAAGACACACCAAATTGTATTGTAAGCCAAATAATGTTTTTTTCTTTTTGAATTATCATGAAGATGTGTTTTTTCCTAAGTGTTCGGTTACTCACTGCTCAAGTATGCTTCCCAGGCAGAGCAAATAGGGGACGTGTAGCTTCTTGACCTTTTTGTAAAGTTCCCTTTCAGAACGCAGAGTTTTAAACTGATGGTAATTTTGTTCTTAGAAGGCCTCTGTGCCAAACTGTATTTTTGTTTAGTAGAATCCTGCACACCTTTATCTTTGAAGAGTATTCACAGAAGCAAATACTGACCTCTTAAGGCGAAATCTCCCTCGATTTCTTCAGTCAGCAAGGGGAAAAGATATATTTTCTAGAGGACAATTCATAGTGGTTGATTTAGACACCTCCTTTGAATCACTCTTCCAAGGACCTATCCTTGTGCATGGATTACTGAGGAAGTCACGGGAAATTAGTCTCATGAGGCCAGTTAGTCTTTATGATTACTGCCTGTAGCCTTATATTTTATCTATATATCATGAATCACAGCTGAGCCGGTGTTGCCAGGTGATAAGACTTGGACCATTAGTTCAGGAGACAGTAAAATGCTTCTACTTCATATGACTTCCTTTGTAACATTTTATGAATGACTGCTAAATAAACAAATACAGATTTCTTTATTAAAATAAATATATATTGTGTTACAGGTTACTCAGAAATTATAGTAATATACATTCAATTTTATACATTTGCAGTCCTTCACACCCACTCGAAGTATGCTAATAGTATACTGAAAACATGCAATTTTGAATCAGAGTCACAATATGAAGGCAGTAGTCTTTACTATTACTAAAAAGGCATGGAGGTTTGAATCAGAGTCAAAAGCTCCAAGAGGTTTATCATCATTAGAAAATAAGAAAAAAAATTGCAAAAATTACTAGTAAAATTTTGGGTTCAGGAAAAACAGTACTATAGTAGGATCATAGCAGTTATTCTGGTGTTTTAAACTTATCTAGATTATGAAAATTACAATATACATATATTAAAAATGTAATATTTTCCCTAAGCTTCATGCTTACATAGATGTAAAAAATAAAAATTATTTCAAAGAAGCAATTCACAGCCTTTGAACAAAACATTCTTTCTGAAACACTTTCCCAAAAAAAGGAGTACCAAAGAAGCTCATGGATAGTGATTACACACGTAGTATATGAGCAGCATTTTCTGTTTTCAGAGAGGTGTTTCATACAAATCCAATGAAAAAGACCTACATGCAGATAACTTTGTATATCATTTATTAGACTACATTTTCCAAAATAAAAACATTATAATACATACAGACTATAATTTATATATGCAATAATCCATCTTCTGTTACTTAGAAAAATCAGCAATGGAAAATTCCATTCTCACTTGTCTGGACCTGATTCAACAACACATTTCTAACATCAAGGTGCAGAGCCATCAGAATTTTTACTGACTCTTTTGTCTTACCCTGTAATGATACCTCTTCGCTTTGAAATGAAACAAAGCAGAACCAATCACAAGGCAACAAACCATAACAAACACAGCACTTTCTTCTGTAGTCTGTGTGCACCTGCATTACAGTTAGCAGTACAAATTCATTACCCAAAAACATATTAAGCTTTATCTATTTTAAGCACCATTATTGGCTTGGTTACAGAATCTTATATTTCAGCATGGATCAGAAAACTGATAAGAATCTTTCATCCTTGCACTGAACTGCATATCACCATGTATATCTTAGAGCTTTCCAAATAAATTAATTTCACTTCAAATTAAGAAATATTCTGTCATTAAATGTACATGTTGTGAGAATCTCACAGTTCTGAATTAGGTTGATGAATGTAAGAAAGGTACCAGAATATCTACTTTTCATATTAGTTTCAGCCTAAATACATAAGCATTATATATAAAAAAAAATTCCTCTGCTATTTGCTAGTAACCTGATGAAAATAAATTAATAATCTTTCTAAATTTCTGCCTATTTACAGAACTAATGGAAGGAAAATCAAAACAAACAAAACCAAACAAGTCAACAAACTTCCCTTTGGTTACAACAAACTTTAGGGGAAGACAGACGATGCTGATAGAATATCTTTACTTTTTGTTGTATTGCAGCAACAAGGCGAAAAAATGAAAAGTATTTCTCCATTTTGGATACCTGCAGGTTTGATTCAGACAGCTGCTGACACAGGTGAGGCAATGATGTCAGCCAGAGTCATGGTGCCCAGTTGGTCTCATCCTTACCCATGAAAACTCAAGAAATAAGAGCCAGTATACACCATAATGAGTTGTAGTGGAAATAATATCTAATGAACTGTAGCTACAAGACTGTGAAGAAATAATCACACCCTTCACTACTAGGAATAAGTAGGGTTTTTTCCCACAATACAAACTTTGTCTTTTAATAAGAATGGCCACATTCTTCTTTGATCTGACTGTACACCGTACATCACACTGCTGTGATATTAATTTGATACCAGAAAGTATCATTACATTGAAAAGCTGTGTCTTAAAATGACCAAAGAAAATCATGTTATCTGCAGGGAAGATCAAATGTTATCAGTCCTCCTTTGTATATGAGATGTTTTTTATTTCTAATTTTTGTGCAAAGCAACTACAAAATCATGTTCTGTACAAATTGAACTAATGTGAGCAAACTGGCTAGAAGTACATTTACAAAGAATCCAGCCAGAATGTTTCCATTGTCACATTGATTAATGTCCAACACCTGTGCCAAGCAGGTTGTAAAACTGTCTTTTGCTCAAGTCCAGTCAATATGTTGATGAACAGGATAAGAAAATAGGTATCATCTTATTCCCTAAAGAACAGCTTTATCCATGGTCATTTGGATTGGAGTTAATTGCCTCATAGAAAATAAAAGTCGATATATTAGATATTACAATTCTACATGAGACTTCACAAGTGGGAGTAGTAAACCCACTTTTTCTTCAACATGATCTAATAGCTTGACCTTTATTTAACATGAAATTTACGTGAATAACCTTAGAATGTTGCAATTTATTTTTATCCCCACAGTATATGTAAATACTTTATATTCTAACTAATTAGTTTTCTGTTTCAACTTATTTTATTGAAGCTTGAAACTTGATAGGAAAATCGATTTACTTAACCACAAGCAAAAGGTAAACAAAGAATTAAAATAGTAAGAATTTTAAATCACTGACTATAGAGATTGTGGTTGAATTCAATGATCAGCTCAGTAAGATATAAATCATTAAGTTTCATAGATTTGTTGCAAGTTTCAGAAGTTTTTAAGTGACTTAAAACTAAATGAAGTAGAATAAACAATGCTATATACAAATTCATTTTATTTATTTTATATCTTCAATTGTTAGTGGTAATTCTCACCACCAATATTCTTTGCAATTAATGTAAATATAATATCATTCTAGCTTTTAAATTATCAGATGTATTGTCTAGTCAAATGATTAGCAATTTAATATTAAATTACCGGTACCTCAGAAATATAGAAATTCCACTGATGCATGCAAGGAAAAGCACTGACTGTAAGAGAAAATTTAATTAAAATAAGAGGATGATTTCGTTTTTGAGTCTTCCTTTGCAAATAAAGAGTGAATGTTTCTAGGATCTGCCAAGTACTTGTAGATCTAGGTTATTTGCATTTGAATCTTTATTAATACCAATGAGAGAAACTTGCTGAGTCATCTCCACTTCTGTTTGCATTTGGATTTCTGCAGAACTGAATCTGACCCTGTAAAAATTTCTAAGTTTAACAGAAGTGGCCACACTGACGTCAGTAGCATCATTCTTTTAGAAAGCCAAGCATCTGCATAAATATCTGTAGATTCAAAGCTGCAAAAGGTCAAAATCAATCCCTCTCTTATTTGTCAGTATTTTGCCTAGAAAGTCATCAAGTACCAAGACAAAACAACATATAAAATCTGATGCTGAAAAAAACAGAAAGGGATGACTGCAGAATGTTTTAGCAAACCTTACTAAAATAAATTTTTAGTCAAAGCAACAGAAAATTAGGGAATAAAGAATCTAGGAAATAATGTGCTTTATAAGTCAAAAAATAGCACTTTATTTAAGCATCATCATGAATTTTACAAGTGTTGAAGCTTCTCTTCCTGATCATATGAAGTTCTTTCTTGTTGGATGATATGAATTCATCTGTTAGCTGCTAAAAAATGCATCAAATAAAAATACCTCTGAAGAGCACACCCTTTTTTTTCCCCCTTTGAGCTAGATTGCACAGGAGTGAGACATTCCTAAAAAAGAGTGTGCTCTGATTTTTCAAGTTTCAGTATCACAATATAATGACAGTGTGTATGGAAATAGCTCTGAGCAATAAAGTTTGACATTTTCTATAAATGGTCTTCATAGCAAATTATTTAGCAAATATTTTGTTTCTCATCTTGAAACCAAAAAAAATCCCAAACTTGTAATTTTACTTGCTAAAAAATAACATTCACTTCAGTCCTGTAACCTGTTTACCTCAACTAGCGTCAATAATATAAAAAAAAGCATTACCAAATATTATATTTTATTTATGTAATATGTTTATCACACTCTGTGCTACATTTTAAATGCAGTCAAACCTCAAGGGTGGGATTTTAAACCAAGCACAGATGTTAATTTCCTTTAATGGTAATTAAATACATAACATTGCAGGATATCAAGGTCATTAATTTCATATAACCAGTTCTGGAGTAGTTATCCATGTACACTTAGTTGTTGATTTTGTTTTCTTCAATATTTTCAATTATGCTGCCAGCTATAGGCAGCTTCACTGGGTTGTTGCACCATTCTACATCAAGAACTGACCCCTTTATGTATAGTCCTGACACATCTGACACCATCCTGTGCCTGTGTGCCTGCAATGCCTCTGCTATTTTACCTGCTGGCTCCTCCACTGCAGTCTTGAGATGGCTCACTTTCACTTACATCCTTATTCTGGAGCCTGATTCTAGTTCCATTCTACACTCTGGGGATTTCTAAGCTTACTTGTGTATGTAACTTCTTCAATACGAGCCCTTTTCTCAACTACTTCTTATTGATAGGTAATTACAGCAACATTAATGGCAATTATCAAAGCTGTTCACTTAAATATGATTCTCTCAACAGCCTTTATTAAAATACTGAATTCACAGTACCAGTGAATGAAATTATAATAATCCTAAAGGTGTGAGCATTATACAATTAACACTGGAGCAGCAAGCATTTTTAATGTTATAAAATTAACGTCCAAAGATGCTGTTTCTCCATTCTCAAATACTTATGCTCATTTAGAGCCAAACAAACAAGTAAATGACAAGCCAATGGCAGTTAAAGCTGTACCTTCTAATGCTATAAGAAGAAATATCTCTGGGGAAAAACAAAATTAAAACAAAACTCACAAAAACAATAGATTGATTTTATTTTAGCTACAGGATTACTCCAAGACACTCAGGATAGATGCTGAATTATCTGACTAGTTTAAGATATAGTTTAAGAAATATATGCTGTTTAATCATGTAACTAAGCGCACAACTTTTGTTTCCTATTTTTGTGTCTATATTTTTTTTTGTGTGACATAAGTGACCGTAAACTTTGTGAGCCATTAATTCTTCTCAAAAATATGTTCCAGTCCTTCTAAGGTTATGAAAATCTATAGGTACTTGCTGAAAAATTCTTTCTTTCTACAAGATGAAGCAACCTGAAGGTCAATTAGTTTCTGAATCTTATTTTGTAGTACCACTATATACTGTAAATTACAAAATACAATCTGTATATCATAGGTCTAATACTACTCCCACTGAAGTTGCTAGGCATTTTCCCATCAACTCCAGTGGGAGTTCAATGATACTCTTAAAATAAATTCTATTCTATTTTCTTAATATTTCTGTCCTCCTCTTAGGTCAGATCATCTGCCCTGCATAATGAAAAATTGATATACTTACAAAAGTGTAGGAGAACACTATTGATATTGCATAATCTAAATTACAGAGTCATCTAATTTTGCATTAAAACTTAAGACAATGTCAAGTACTTCTTGAAAAGAAGTAGATTTAACTGCTTGTTTGAAGATACTGAAAAACCAAAGATTTTATCAGGTTTTCTTGTTGTTTTTCTCTTCTATGAACAATAATTCTTTTTAAGAGTTTCAAATGAGTTTAAAATTAAGGTACTAGAAATATTTTCTGTTCCCATTAATTACAATAATAATGTAGAGATTACATTGGCTATCATTATCCTTACCTCATTTATATTGATTCTGATCTCAAAAAAAAAGATGGAAAGACAATTTCCATAATTCTTGTCTACCAGTTTTTGTGTGGTACATCTCATTCTCTTTCTAGTTCTGCAGGAGGAACCAGTTAAATTTGAGTGTTGTTCTCGTGTTCCATCTAATGTACAAGGGACATTTTATGACACAACACACATAATATCTGGGTTGAGATGTGTTGAATTGTACCTCAGCAATTCTGATTTTGCTTCACTGGTTACAAATGGCACTTATGTTATCANAGTGATGACATTAAATTTTTTTGCCAAATGTGGAGGAAAAAAATCTGTCTTGAGAATATGAACTTTTAAAATAAATGGTCCTGTTTGAAGTGTGAGCTGCTTTTAGTCAGAGAAGTAAGATTTAATTTTGGTGTGTATGTGATGGTTTAGTTAAAGAAATAACACCAATGCGCTCCTGATTTTTGAATGTTGGTGCCCTTTCCACTGAATCAATCATAGTATAACTCACAGTTTCAACTGTTTGGAGCAATAATTTGAGTTTTCAGATAATTGTGTTTTGCATTGCACAGGTTATTTCATTTTTGAAAGATCTGTTTCTGAAAGTTGCTCATAAAGGCAATATCCATAAAGTACTGGTGCTAGTTCTACTATTTTCTTTCAAAAGACCACTTTCTTTACAAGGCAGAATAGGAAAAGTTCCTTAACACTATGTNTTGAATCTTAAATTTTTAAAGCTAAGAACCTAGGTTCTTAGCATGCCTTTTGGGTACTTGTCTACTTTGCTCCCCAGAAAGACAAGAATCAACAATAAGATCATTCACAGACTTTGGTTGTGATTATGCTCATGTACCATAAGTTGTGAAAATTTGAAAAAAATAATGAATTTCTAGAACTTGAAAGAGTTCTCCACTTAAATTTAAATACTGTGCTTAGGAACTGAATTGAAAACTTGAATATCGGAACTTCACTGAAAATGAAAATACAAAAGTTGCATTTTTCATATATTGTCAAATGCAAAAACTTTT
>VZTB01018167.1:11754-26423 GCA_013397245.1 Thryothorus ludovicianus
ACTTTTTAAAAAAAATATTGAAAGTGATGACATTAAATTTTTTTGCCAAATGTGGAGGAAAAAAATCTGTCTTGAGAATATGAACTTTTAAAATAAATGGTCCTGTTTGAAGTGTGAGCTGCTTTTAGTCAGAGAAGTAAGATTTAATTTTGGTGTGTATGTGATGGTTTAGTTAAAGAAATAACACCAATGCGCTCCTGATTTTTGAATGTTGGTGCCCTTTCCACTGAATCAATCATAGTATAACTCACAGTTTCAACTGTTTGGAGCAATAATTTGAGTTTTCAGATAATTGTGTTTTGCATTGCACAGGTTATTTCATTTTTGAAAGATCTGTTTCTGAAAGTTGCTCATAAAGGCAATATCCATAAAGTACTGGTGCTAGTTCTACTATTTTCTTTCAAAAGACCACTTTCTTTACAAGGCAGAATAGGAAAAGTTCCTTAACACTATGTTTTTCTTAACAACCTGTGGAGTATCACTCTAGAAAAATTATGAACCAGCTCCAGACAGTTTGTGGTGAGACATTACCTCTTTCCCTTTGTGAAACCGTTTTGATGTGTCACACAGTTTTTACGCAAAACAAAATTCAATGCCATGGAGTTTATATCATCGCCATCATCATCATCATCATCATCACAATCATCATTATCTTTGTCCCTTTTTAATGATATTAACATAAATAGGTTCAGGCACAACTTTTCAATCTCTTCTCTCTTGCTTTGTTTCCAAACAAATAGAAACAAAACCATATACATACACTTTATAGTTGATCTGAATTTTTATCTATTTTATCTATTATATCTGAAGATATTTTGTCTATTTATATTTTATCTGAGAATTCAGGTTTTTACTCTTAACCCACAATTACTAGTTTCTTTGGAAGCCAAACAGGACTGATAATTGCCCTATAAAGTTCCTATAGAGAACCTCACAGTTTCCAGAAGATTGGAGATTTACTGTTGCTTTTGCTAATGAGCATCTTTGAACTAGGCAAATGTGTACACCAGTGCTCAGTTATGAGGAAAACAAAGTAAAAAAAACCCTTTTACTCATTCAAGAAATAGCCAGACGAGCTGGAACCATATTTTAAAAATATGTTGAATGAGAAACAGCTGGGAAAGGCATACATACGGACCACATCTTTCCATGAAGAATAGAGAAAAGAAGTTTGAAAACTTCATTTTGGAAGCAGTAATGTTTTGGATGGGTTTCCAAAATGTATTCACCAGGCTTCTGCAGCTTTCTGATATCCTATGGGACTGTGATTGTCTCAAATACAGACTAATTTCATATAATTGTTATTTTCATTGCACTTCCAGTATTTGTTGGGCTACAAGCAAGTAAAAATTTAGTTGTTCATAGTCACATATTCTGTTTAAATACTATCTGCATATTTATACTACACTTGAACATTTCAAAATTTCAAAGGGAAAAAATATATTGACATAAGGAAAATGCCAATACAGTAGAACTGTAGCAGTGTCAATACAGTAAATGCTGCTATTATTAATAACACATTAAAATTAGTAGTTAGTTTTGCTTATAAGCTCTTTAAGTTATCTCACTTTTTTATGGGCAATACATTTTGCCAACATTAGCTTACCTAAAAATTGTTGTCTTACTGTAGTTTGCCATTTAATGGCATGGTTGTTATATGTTACTTTGATAGTTGATACATCATTCAGTGATAAGCCTAAAAATTGTTTTCTTCAAAGTTCAATGTCTTTTAAAAGATGTATTCTGTCTTTGATGCATACATATATCTCCTAAAAATGTTAACAGTCTTTTATGAAGTCATTGATAGGGAACATAATTTAAGAACACTAAATATTTCCATAGTGTGTCGATAACAATCATGTCTCAAAGTGTTTGATTCTAACTTTATTTAAAAGGCAGGTCTGAATTTAGGGTAGTTTGACATTAAGAGTCATAATTCAGCTACTGAGGGAAAAATACCAGTTAATGTACTAGACTATCTACAGAAGTTACCAGCCATCTTGTTTATCATCAACTCCATCACAGCTAGCTTTTATCTATATTATTAATTTCATGAAACTGGGACAGATCTCTGGCCTAGGTAAGTCTTTTTCAACATAGTATATTCTTCATAAGAATACAAAGGAGAGGAAAAAGACTCTAAAATATACTTGTGTTTCATGTTGTTTTCAATCCTCCCCAAACTGTAAGCTCAAAACTTTGATTTTATGTTCATGAATATTAGTTCTGTTGAAGTTGGTGAATCGTATTGCTGCTTATGTATCTGCATTGAAATAAATGAAATTAAATCAGTAAAAAAGGGCCAAACAGAAGCTCCAGCATGTATCTTGGACCAGAATACTCATCTAGTGGATCACTGTTGCATCTCTGCACCAATTTGACCCAAATGGTTACTTCATGAAGATACATATTCAAATGAGGGAAAAATTTGGAATTGCAATTATAATTCATTTTGTATTGAAATATATGATTCAGCAGGAGCTGCGTACTTCTTTTCCCAGGTAAAAATACATGTGTATCAATAAAGAGCAAAATAGAGAAAATGCTTCTATTTAATGACTTTTTATAATGATCATGACTAAGTCCTCAGTGGTATACTTCACTTCCACATAATCTGGAGCAACTCACTTTCTTTAATGTCTTTTCTTCACTTCTCAAAGTTTTTCTTTTTTTAACTGAGTTTTTCTCATGCTCTTTATGATATTCTTTCTTCTATCCACTTTAATAAAAAACACAACCTAAATACTTCAGGTAGTTTAGGAGAATTCCTTTGGAGAATCCATAATGTCCCTATGTAGAGATATTTGAGGGGAGTCTGAAACTGGAGTGGATCTGAGAGCCTTGTAACCTTATACTAGACAAGGCTCTGCAACTAGGGAGCCCTGGCATCCAGAGGCCAGTCACACTCATATTCTAATTCGAAAGAATTTTTATGCATTAAACTTTGAAAGAGATGCTGCAACTTTTGTATCTTAATACCAAGCACTTTTAGTTAATATAGGTTATTTCTTCTTCAGAAATAGCCAGAAAGTGTATGAAGAAAATTGCTTTTCCTTGAATTATTTTTCCTATAAATAACAATTTTAAGGTGATCTCAAAATTCTAAACATCCTGTAGTTATTTACATCAATAAAACTGGAAAGTGATATGGATTATACATGGTGCTAGATCAGAAGAGCAGAAGTTTTCACTTATTTTGCACAGCAGATGCAGACAAACAAAAAAGTTGCCTCTTCATAATTTGTTTAATATTTATTAATCCAATTTGCCACTTATACTAATAATAGCAGGCAGTTTATCTAGCTGTTGTAGCCTAGTAGTTGCTACAAAAGTAGTTGTTCTAGCAACATCTGTAAATATTTACACATGAAATATGCTCTTGGGTTTGATGTCCACCAGTATAACTCAAGCCTGCCATGGATAACAAATTGAAATAACATATTGTTTCATTAGTGTTTACAGTGCTCTTACAGTGAAAGCAGGAGTTTTTCTGAAGATACGTTATGTCAACATCAAGTCATAAGTATTTTCAGTGATGAAGGGTATGGTCATTCCCTACATAAATTCTTCAGTGTGGTGAACTCTGAAATTATGGCCACAGGGAAAAAAAAAAAAAANTTTACCAAAAGGAAAAAAAAAAAAAAAAAAAAAGGCAGCACCAAGTAAATCCTCTAAACCCTAAACAAACACATATTGATGTTGAGAGGAGAGAATACTGGAGAGAGTTCTGTGTAGTATGGACTGAAGCTGAGCCTGAGAAAGGAGAAGGAAAAACTGTTTACTCTTAGAGTGTAAATGTTTGATTCTGGGGTTTTTTTCTCATTTTGTTTTATTTCCCACTGCCTGAATCAGTAATTAAATATTTATTTTAATTGGCAGTAAGTTAAGTAAATTGTTCCAAGTCAAATCTGATTTGCCTGCAACAGTAACTGTAATCTCCCAAATCTCTCCTTCTTTATCTTGCTCCCATTCCTCCTTTTTTCTCCCCCAGTCCTGATTAGGGGAAAATAAGCAAGCAGGTGGATGGGCCTTTGGCTGCCAGCCAGCATCAACACACCACAGAGTAAAATTTTATTTTAGAGAAGCTATCATTTAAAAAGCAGATGTGAAAAGCTTTCTACTTTCACCCTTTCTGAAACAAACTCAGCTATAAAACAAAAAGCAAATGGGACCATGACTGAGGAGAAAGTGTCTTCCCTTGGCTACTTATACTGATCAAAGTATTCTCCTTAATGATAAAGAATAGAAGTAAATGAACCAATCTAATAAGTCTTTACATGATGGAGGAGAAGTGATACAAAACACAGATGAAATTATACTGAGATAGAGCTTCTCATGAGCACGCAGCTATTAGACTGCACAAAAGCATTTAGGAAGCCCCAGTATTTTTTACATAGACTAAAAATGCCTTCAGGTTCAATAACATACTAATAGAATACAGGAAATAATGAGAACAGGAAGCACTGATAGAATATCACCAGTTACTGATTTAATTATAAGCAGCTGGAAGACAGGTGTTACCCTAAATGGAGACAATATAAACATTGCATATATACATATGTATGTATACCAGTGACAAAGACAAAGTACAGCACTTTGCTGCCAGCTTAAGCCTCCTGTCTGTCTCCAGTGATTCAAGTAAAAGAAACCTGGCTTTCACTATGAAGAATATTGCCATTGTCCACATCTCTTTCATGAACAATTCTTACTGTAAATAAGTCTTCCATGTTGTATCACTCTCTGAGGACCTGGGTGGCTCAAGCTGCAAGAGGAAAGATTGTCATCAGAAAGACCAAAACAATAGCTCATAAGATCAGTGAGGATGGCACTTCCCTTATGATGTTGATGTTTTTGCATTTTCCTTCAGTATTCAGAGCTGACCAACCATCTTAAATTTTAATACACTAGAACAGCTGAGTTTTGTGCAGTTTTCTATTCTCATTGTATCTTTACTGGATGGTGTTGATTTTTGGGTTTTTTTTTAGTTAGAATGATGAAACAAGGTCAAACTGGACAGGGCTCTAAACAACTTGGCTTGAGTTGAAGATGTTCCTGTTCATTGCCGGGAAATTAAGACTAGATGAAAATTTAGCACCCTTTCTAACCCAAACCTTTCTATGACTGTATGAAATACAGTCCTCACAAAATCTTCACTTTCTCTCCATGTGTTGTTTTTTCTTGCTGTATGTTCATTGTTCTGTATTACAGCTTATCTACACAGTATCATAATACAGACTCAATATGATAATTAGTTCTCCAAGCTAAAAGGGTGTATATAACCCCCTTTGACTGAAAGACAGCCTTCACAGATTGAGATTCTGAGGAAAAAGACAGAGTACACAGATAATATCTTGGAGAAACTATGTTCATTGTTGCTTTTCCAAGATGCCAAGCAGCAAGTTATAAACACCTGGAAATTATGAAACATATGCCTTGACCCTAATCCTGCCAGTTCTGCACTACCTAGTGCTGAAATCACTCAAAGTCCTATCCACTGATGAATATCTTTTTTAACAGAATCAAGACCTTATGTTCTTTTGCCTACGTTATTTTCACACAGTACTTTCCCTCCGCATTTTAAAATATTTACCATCCACCATTTGTCTAAACTAAGAATTAGTCTGATTGCATTTTTACATTGCATCCATTTACACTAACAGGCCTATTGCCAACAGCTAAAGTGATCTTTAAAGATAAGGTTTGTGGAAGATAAGATCTTATTTTTCTCAGTACAGAAATCAAATTGTCTTCCCACTTACTATTCTTTTTAATATCCCAATGAGAGAATTACTATTAATTATGAGATGCAGTGATAGAAAAAATGTAAAATGTTCATGTGTAATACAAATCATTGTTATCCATAAGTCAAACCCGAGTCAAGATTTATGTTAATCAATAGATGTGCTTTATATAGTAGTTCCCAGTGTAAAATTGAGCATATTGCAATACATCACACTCTTTGCTAATTACAGGGTTTTAAAGTTTTCTTCTAAGGAATTCATCTCCACAGAATGCTATCTTTATCACTTTGGTATCCATTAGTGCTGCCATTTCCCATACATCATGATGCTGTCCTAAGCCAAAATTCTTTGCAACACTTATGAGTCAGATAGACAAAATCAGTTCTAGTTATAACCTGTCACCAGTCATTTGCCTGATAGGTTATCTATTGTCATTGTTGATTTTTTGCTCAAATTGAATTAAAATATAAAATTCAAGAGCCAATCCTGACTGCATTTTTCTTGTTATTGTATGTAAGTTTCAACACATATTTTAAAACATAGGAAGTATTAACTCCCCTTTCAAATGTGAAAATGGCAAACACAAAACATGGTATATTCTTAGACTTTTTTATAACATCAGTATAAAGAATCTGTTACTTGGGGATTTTTCCTTTTTGTCTTCTGTACAATTGAGCTTTGGTGGTAAACAGAAAATACCTGTCACTAGGAGCTTGTCAAACAGATTTAAATGTCTGTATAAAGAACTAAAAGGAGTTGATACGAAAGGAATATAGCAAAAGTCTACAAACCTGTGGGGGACATAATGGGCATGGAGGAACTGTTCAGCTGTTTATCCTCTGTTCCATTGCTCAGACTTGTGACCTTCATTTGGAGCTACTAAAATACAGATTCAGATTAATCCATTGCAACTGATTCTCCACATCATAGCAAGCAGATCTTCTGTACACCTTGGCAAAGAATGCTGTGGATAAAATAACTATGTAAGTTTAAGAGGAAACTGAACAAGTGTTTGGGATAAACTGAAGCCAGGTTTAGGATGGCAAAGTGTTGCTTGTCCCATTATAGCCATACATTTTCCCAATTTATGAAGCAAACACAATGCAAAGTCAATTGTCTTGGTTTAAGTGCATTGCAAACAAACATTTATTATATCAGAACTTCATTAGCAATTGCTATACAATTTAAACACAGTATTTATTAGTTCTTTTTACTCTGAAACATAATAAATACATACATATGACCTTTAAAAACATTAACGGTCTCAGACTGTGCCAGATGACTTAAAAAAATTATAATGTCCATGTTTAGTATACTGACACTATTACCATAATTTGTAGTTGACTATGTTCCCATTGAAACCTGTGACTGATTTACTATCTAATAGTTCTAAGGGAAACTCTTATCAAAGGTTAAAAAAGATAACCTTTCAAATCTGTCATTTTAAGGTTTTATTTCTGAAGGTGAATCACCCATTTCTGCATCATCATTTTCTGAAACATTTCCAGCTGTAAAAATGTTCATTTGGTCACCTTGAATGATTTGGAGGTCAAATTTGTTTTCCATTTCCACCTTCCACTTTTCCGCTATCCATTAATATTATTAACAATAAATTTCATTTTTTTCTGCATTGTGCTTACTGAAATGCATATATATAACACTCAGATTTATTTTTTTCCTAATTTGTCAATACTTACTTGAAACACAATTATGTTAATAAATTCAGATTCATTACTCAGATTCCTTAAATTTTTCACTTCTCTTTGTTTAACTCCCTTTGGTCTACTTCTTTGTCAACAGTTTTTAACCTACCTTTTCTCTTTGGTAGTGTGCTGTAAAATGGCCAGATAAAAGCTTTTTGTGCTGTTGAACCAAGACCTTTTATCACATCTAAGCTTGTTTGACTCAGAATAAGGCTAGCCCATGCAATCATATAACCAGCACAAAATAAGTAACTCTATAGCTTCACCCCAAGTCTGTCTTACTTTCCTTTTTATATACTTGTGACCTAGTTCATACCTTTTCTATTACCTTTTTGCTATAAAATTACTCTTTGTTCCACATCCAGGTTCATACACTAATGATTTCCTTCTGTTTCTTAACATGTAAAATAGTGTGTCCTAGGTTTCCTTTTCCTCTGGATTCCATGAGGTGTTTTTTTTTAAAATTTTTAACAACACCATGAAAAGAAAAAAATATGGCAAAGGTCATGATAATATTTTTACTGACACTTTTTATTCATGATTAGTGAGGCATAATTAGCACAGTGTCATAAAATTATCAAGATACCTGTGATCAGAATGAGCTGGGTATTTAATACATCCTAAATATAATCCACAGGTGCTTGAAACAGTAAGAACTAGGGCTTTTGATAACCATGCCATCAGCCAAGGGACAGATTTCCTGCTATTATCTACAAATCCTAGCCTGCATTAGAATATGAAAGTGGACTAAAGGATTATATGCTTGCTATCCACTGAAGTATTCTTATCACAAGCAATTTATACTATACTGTTCTCCAAATCATTTCATGAGTGGCACTTTCTGAGCTCAGAGATGTTATTATTGTATCTCATGACCACATTTCGATATGTAGAAAAATGTAGCCCACCAAATAGTGTCAAATGTGTCAAAAAAATTGATTTCCTGAAATTTTAGAAGGGTAGAGGGGCCGACTTGTGTTCTGTTAAATTCTGCAACTTCTATCTAAGAGGCTGGAAAAGATGAGATATGCATGAGGTACAGAAAAATCCATTAATTACAGTCAGTAGATATTTCACAAGATTATGAAGTAAAGGGGGTAAAGTTGTAGAATAGATGATTGTTGGTCTCAGATTAAGGAAAAATAATTGGTTGACACACTCATAGGGAAAGAATCAATAAAGACGGCATGAATCCTAGGTTTTGGTGCACTCAGGGTACTGAACCAAAATTAAAAATTATCGGGGACAGTATGGTTTCTATACATCTTGCAATATTATATTTGACATTGTTGCAATAAAGTGTTGGGGATGTATTTTGACAGATGAAAAAAAATGTAGATGGTAATTTATTCGTTCAGTCTCGATATATCCAGAAAACTACATACAATCTCCAAAACAATACTTATTAAATAAGTAGAAAATTCTTCGTCTGAGAGGAAATATCCCTATTTATTTACTTATTTATTTACTAAACATTTTACTTCTACTCTGTCAAAATTGCTTCTGATACTGATAGAGAATATCTAGACTGTCTCTATTGACAACTATTGGAGTCCGGTCCAATATTACCAGGAGGTTGTGCCTGTGCTGGCTGGCCCTCGCTGCTTGCCCATGTGGTNACACCAACCAGGTATGGGGGGAAGTCCTAAGGGACAGAGGACACTTGGATGGGCCAATGTCTTTCCAGGGGTGGGAAGCATCTTTTGAATTCTGCCAACCACTCGACGCCCTTCTGGAATGCCAGGGTTGGCAGACAGTATTCATCAGGGTCAGGATGTGGAAAGGAGGAATGATTGACAGGCCTGGCAGGGAATCATCTGGATGAAGTCTGGGGTATCCTTAGACACACCGCAACATCATCTTATGAATGATTACAGAAATCACATGGACTTTTTGCATATGTGAAATATTGATAATTATATTTCAGTCTTCTGGGAATTGTTACCTCTTCAATCCCTAGTAAAATGTCAATCCACGCACTATTCTGAAAGAGATAGAGGCACTGTATCCTGCCTGCAGCATAGATTCACATTTGTCTGTGTCAAATCTTTCTGTTAGTGTTGAGAATACATCATTTTCTGTGATCCATTCCCAGTGACTTCTTCCATACACCTCCAAATATCTTCTGAGAACACTTTGCAGCTGCTTTCAACTGCTGTGTTTGCACCAAGCTGCCAAACCTTGCTTTCCTTAAAGGCACCAAGGTAAACTAAAATATGTTTTCTCCTGTCCTCTGAGTTCTTTTTAGAGAGCCAAAGTGAAACAGTGATAAATATGGATACCAAAGCATTATAATCAATCTATTGACATATCAGATCAGTATATTACATACATATATAACCTCGTGTTATATTCCAAAATGCTATTACACTAACAACTGAAATTTCTGCATGTGTCATCTATAATTCATTGCAAAGAAAGTATCTGTCACAAACTTACTAGGATAAAAGGATGAGAAATAGAATCTGGTCACACTGACTGGACAGTCTATTTATCTGAACTATTTTTAGCTGCCAAAATTTTGTGAGCAATGGAAGGGATCATATCTGCAGACACTGATAAAGATTACCCCTTTTCACTGGCAGCTCTTTCTCAGCAGTACCTTTTTCTCTATAGGTGTTAAGGGTAAATAGCAAAACATTCCAATCAAAATATTTTCTATATGCCATACAACTCTGCATGATACATCAGCCTGTCTCTTTCTTTCTTTCTTTACATTCTCTACAGTAGACTGCAAACTATAGGATTTCCACAAAAAAACTAAGGATATGCTTCTAATTAATCAGTTTTAAGAGTGTGCTAAGGAGTTAATAAGTCCTGGATATGATTCTGATCTACTTTTTCCCCCAATAAGATATTCTGTAGTGACATAAGTTTAGACAGAGATGAACATAAGTTGAAATAAAAATCAGAACAACTGGCAATATCCTTTTCCCTAAGATTGTGCACACAATGTAATGTAGCTGACAAATACCTCTTATGTTACAATAGTGCAGGTAGGCATCTGAGCTTTAACTGGCAAAAAGGTTCATAGTTAAAAAAGAGTCATGATGCTTAGTTTTTAATATAAGAAATTAGTGTTTTAAGTGACACTGTGCTGCAATGAAGCATGGAGCTTGAAGTGTACATATATAGAGATATACATACAATCCCACAAAACAGGTTTGTCCAAAAACATCAGTAATAGGTCAGCTACTTCACCCCATTAGTATGGAAAGATTAGGTAGCCTATTCTTATTTTCTTTAAAAATATATTGTAGTCAGTGGAGTGACTCACCTTGAGGAAGACAAGTAAAAATATGTTCATTGATATATAAAAGTGATTAAACAAAGTTTGATAGGAAACAAAACAGTGGTTTATCAAGATTAAATGGAGAGACACATTTGATTATTTACCTCGTAGAGGAGAGAAAACTGTGAGAGAAACACCCCCCTCACACTGAGTCATGAGATTCAAAAATGCCCCATTTTATTCTAAATTCCATCTCAGAGAAGAGCTTACATGCAGCATAGTCCCAGACATGGTCAACATTTATGTCTAAGGAACACAATCACAATCAATTTCCCACATCACTCACCAGACCTTCAAAGTTTAGTGTGCTATTCGTCATTTACTGTTACAAGAAGAAATCTCTCAGTTTCTGAGTCTTGAGAGGTGTCTCTGCTCAAGACAAGATTCTGGTGTGCAGGAAAGCTCAACAAGCCTTGTGCTGTCCACTCTTTATAAAGATGATAATGCCTTTTCTTAGGTACTGGACTAGATTGCCCAGGGAAGTTGTGGACACCTCATTCCTGGATATGTTCAAGGCCAGGCTGGATGGGGCATTGAGCAACCTGGTCTAGTGGAAGGTGTGACTGCTCATGACCGGGGATTGGAACTAGATAAACTTTAAGGACCCTTCCAACTCAAATCTCTCTTTGGATCTATGATTCCATGGTTGTATTAGCCATATTTGACTACCAGCAAGATGTCAGGGTTCCTCATGCCACACAGATCTTGGCTACCACGTTGCCATTCTTGTCCCAAACTACCTTGCTAAGTCATCCTCCAAAGTCAGGAGTGACGTGGATGCAGCATCTCAGCTCCCACTGGTAGTCTGGCTGAAGTGAGGAGATGCTACAATGCTTGCAGGGATAGAGGTCATGCAGTTTCTCTAGCAAATGTGTTCTAATGCTTAATTTTATAGCTAAAAAAAAAATAAATAAAATATCCTGACGTAAGTAGTGCTCAATTCTGAACCTATTTACAGATGACTTGGAGAAAACAGCCTATTAGTGTACTCTTGGAAGGTATATTCTATATATGAAGGCTATTATTTGATCTTTATTTCTCCTTTTTGTCTAGATAAAATAACCCAGTTTCCTCAATAACTTAGCCAATTATTCTCTGTCCTCATTTCATGCAGCTGATTATTTCCACCTTGCAAATGTCCTTGTAGAATTGCATCTCTTTTTCTGAAACTTTCTCCATTTTCTCAAAATTATTCTGAATCCAACTTCAATATGCCTGCAGATTCTGAAAGGTTGATGTCATCTGTAAATTTAATCAGTGTACTTGCCATTCTATCAGCCAGGTTGTTAATAAAACTGTTGAACATTACTAGAGCCATCACAGGCTCCCTTAGAATTCTACTCAGTACATTCTTCAAGTTTCACAGTAAATCTTTAGTAACTGTTCTTTTTGTATAGCTTTACAATAAAGTTTTTGCTCACCTCATAGGAATACTATAGGGAAAATATTGTAGGCCATAGCAAAAGAATGCAAATATCAAACTATGTGGTGTCTCTTACTTTTCACCTGCATTTGCTACATTTTTTATCCTGTAAATTAGCCAGAGTGTGAACAGTTCTTGATGAAGGAAAGTGGGTGATTGCTCATTCACTTGGTCCTCTTTGGAATGGTTAAAAATTTTGATTATTTTGGGATTTGCAGTCATAGGTACAATACAACTAGCCAAAATATTCTCATAGTAAATATATTCTTATATCTTGACATTTTAACTTATAGTATCTTCTAACTATGTATACAGTTTCCAGGTATATTTTTCAATAATGTACTTCTAATATGACAGCTCTCCCACTTCTTGTTTAAAAAATATATTTCCTTTAATGATATACATTACAAATATCTTCTCCAGTTTCTACAATCTTGCTAATTTTCCACATTTCTATAGGTAACCATTAAGCATCATCTTACGAAGTAGCCTATCTGCACAACATACCATAATTTGACTCTTAAAAACATGTTATTATAATTCCATAGTTTGAAGTTATACTTCCAGAATTAGAAATGTAGCAAATTCACTTAGCTTACATATCATGTCATTTTATGTCATTGTTTTCTTCATTGGTCTTTGTATAAATCAGAGAAATTAAAAAAAAAAATAAATTCACTCAAATAATTAATAGGACATATTTCATGTAGGCAGAACATTCAATCATTCCTTTCAAAATGTACTCTAGCAAAATTAAAGTTTTTTTTTGGAAAATCCCAAGGTTTTTCACAGGCATGAAAATGTTAGGGCATTTTGTTAGTTAAAATATGTTCATTTTTTTAAACAGATAAGTTTACATTTATTTATATGTTATTAGAAAATCAGTGTAAAAACGATGTAAAAACATATTATAATATGTAATATAGATTTTTTAGTGTTATATGAAATTGTTGATACTTGTTGTTTCCTAGACTAGGAATAGATGCATTTCTTTAGGAATTACTTATGGGACTTGACTGTTTTTCACTTCAATAATGTAACTTCTTCAGACTGGACTTGTGTTACTGAATCAATTTGTTTAAGTCATTCATTTGGGATGAAGCAGGGAGGAAAAGGGTAAGACTAATATGGGAATTCTTTACCTTATTGCTTAATAAGTCTATTTTGTGCAATAAATGGATAAACAAAACAGTAGATAGTATTTCACACAAATGGGGATATATTTAATATACTTTACAATAAAGGAGATACTTGAAATACATTCAGTTTATGCCTTAAAAAGTCATGCTGCCTAAAACAATAAATTTTAATATTTGATAAGAAAAACGTCATTCATCAAATTGTCAAAGATTTTTCAACAAATTTCTGTAGGCAGACAATTTGTGTGGCCATGGCTTGATTAGAGTTTAAGCTAGTCAGCACTTTGAAGAACAACAAAAAAGGATTTTAAAAATATATTAACAGCAAAATATCACAAATTAAATTGATCTGTTATTTTATGAGGTCCGTTACCTCACAAGAAAGGACACAGACAAAGTAGAGAAGTTTAATTTCTTCTTCACCTCTGTTTTAACACCAGTAATTGGCCCTGGGACATTGGAAGCCTGGTATTGAAAGACCATGACTGAGGAGACAGTGAACGCTCAGTCACTTCTGAAATTTTTTGAGATTTTCTGCTCCAGCTGGATGCGTATAAATCTGTGGGACCCAATGGGATTCATCCCAGAGTACAAAAAGGGCTGGCTGATGTCATCATGAGACCTCTTGTCATGATTTCTCAATAGTCTGGAGAGGTTGACTGGAAGCTGGGAAATTATGTCCTCCCTCAGCTTTCTCTTCTCCAAGCTGTTAAAAAACAAGTGAATCCAGCTACTTTTCATAAGTCATGCCTTTGAGGCCTTTCCTCACCCTGATCTTCCTCCTCTGGACGCACTCCTTCCCATCCCTTTTCTAATTTCCCTAATCATGTCATGGTTTAACCCCAGGTACCAAGCAACCAAGCTGCACACAGTCACTCACTCACTCCCCCACCAATGGGCTCTGGGAGAGAATTGGATGGAAAGAAGCTGGAAAACACGTGGGTTGAAATAAAGGCCATTTAATTGGGAAAGCAAAATCCATGTACACCAGTGAAGTGAAACAGGGAATTTAGTCACTGCTTCCCAGAGGCAGGCAGGTATTCAGCCATCTCCAGGGGAGCAGGAGGTTCCTCACACATAACAGTGGCACGGGAAGACAAACACCATCATTCCAAATGTCTCCCCCTTCCTCCTCCTTCCCCGCTCTTTATATAGGGAGCATGATTTCATGTGGTCTGGAATAGCCTTTTGATCAGATTGGGTCACCTGTCCTGGCTGTGTCTCCTCCCAGTCTCCAGTGTACCCCCAGCCTCCTCATCAGCGTGGCAGTTTGAGAAGTAGAAAAGGCCTTGGCTCTGTGCAAGCTCTGCTCATCAATAACAAAAACATCTCTGTATTACAAATCCTGTGTTTAATGCTAATACAAAACCT
>VZTB01018167.1:28150-38286 GCA_013397245.1 Thryothorus ludovicianus
CTGCTTCCCAGAGGCAGGCAGGTATTCAGCCATCTCCAGGGGAGCAGGAGGTTCCTCACACATAACAGTGGCACGGGAAGACAAACACCATCATTCCAAATGTCTCCCCCTTCCTCCTCCTTCCCCGCTCTTTATATAGGGAGCATGATTTCATGTGGTCTGGAATAGCCTTTTGATCAGATTGGGTCACCTGTCCTGGCTGTGTCTCCTCCCAGTCTCCAGTGTACCCCCAGCCTCCTCATCAGCGTGGCAGTTTGAGAAGTAGAAAAGGCCTTGGCTCTGTGCAAGCTCTGCTCATCAATAACAAAAACATCTCTGTATTACAAATCCTGTGTTTAATGCTAATACAAAACCTGGCCCCACAGCATCTATTGGGAAGAAAATTAACTACATGCAGAGAAACTGTTAAAAGAAAAAAAAAAAAAAAAAAAAAAAAAAAAGTGCCATTAGATGGTTTGTTTTTAGTAAAAATTGGACATTTCCCCTCAGAGACCCTCACTGCAGACTTGAGACCAGAACCAGCCCCTGAATATAGGCACAGGGAAAAAGATTAACTGAAGAGATGAAAATCTCTGCTCTGGTCTGTGGCAAGTAATAGAATGTCTGAAATAATGCAGTGGGTGTGAGTCATGATGGTAGTAGTACCTCTTAAATAGTACCCTTTAAATTTTATGCATGACATCCACTTTGCATTGTAATCTAAATCAGGTTACAATAAGAAATTTAAATTATTTCAAATTATCAGTCACTTCATTGCTTATTAAGGAAGCAGCTAGTTACATCTTCATTCTCAGGAAAACTTGATTTTTGATCAATATAATTCTTGATGGTTTATTTGTATTGGGAATTTTTTTGAAGGGCTTTGTGGTACATTTTTTAATATTCAACCAGGTTATAAAACCTTTCTGAATTATATGAAAGCTATCTTCTAGACTAACATGGAAACAAAATTTCAAAGTCTCACTTTCTCATTTTCTTGAATAATACTAGTGCAGTCCTGGTGAGATAAATCATGTCCATCAATTGTTTCCTTGAGGTCTTCTTCCTGCTTCTTAACTTTCTATTTCTTGGCCACCAGCCCCTTTTAAGAGTATATTTCTTATTATCATAAGAAAACACAAAGTCTTATAAAGTCTGAGACACTAAGTGCCTGAGATTTCTAATATGTGCTAAACTCTTTGCAAACAGCAAATATTAATGTGATTGTTAAATCTAATGAACCTCTTCAGGCATTCTGACACGCTCTGAAATTAAAGATATGGAGAAGATAATGAAAGACTGAGGACTATAGTGACTGGAATAGACTGTGATTAAAAGCATTTTGCAAATGAACTGACTTAGACAGACAACTCTGATTATATAGGATTATTCATTGTGAGCCAAAGTACCATAATGTGTTCAAAAAATAATGCACTACATTTAAAACAACATTTTAAGCACTTCGTAGCTGGATATAGAGGATAGCTTGTGGATAGTAAATCATAAAGAACTAATTTTGTCATATTTCACAGGGCATCTATTTGAGGCATTGAATACACTCTCTAACACACTCCTCAGAAGCCAGTACAAAAACAAAATTAAAAGTCTAGAGTCACAAGAGATACTATTCACTCATTTCCCACTGGTCAAAATGTGTCATTGTCTGAGCATCACTGCAATTTCACTACTAGTATGTACTTGACAGAAGAACTCAATGAAAATTGAAATGTGCACTATACTATATACAGATAGTTGATATTACCAGAGCTGAATGTTCGTTTTCTGTTCAATAATTCATAACTTCAAAAAAATTAATAAAAATAGGAAACAAAATAGTAAAGAAAAGGTATTAACTTTCCTGATATATTTTTTTGGAAAACCAAATATTTTAGTACATGTATTTGTATTTGCTGTTGTATGATGCTGTCTAGATTCCAGTTTTAATATAACTTTATTACATAAAAGACCTATTGCATAAAATCTATTTCACACAGTTGCAGAATCATAGAATCCCTGAGATGGCAAGGAACCTCTGGAGATTTTCTAGCCGAAAACCAGTGCTTAAATAGTTGGCTCCAGCAGGTTACCCAGGACTGTGCTTATAGTATCTCTTAAGTGTAGACATTCCTCAAATTCTCTGGGTGGTTTATCCCAGAGTTTGACCACTTCTACAATAATAAGAAAAGTATTTTCCTTTGTTTAGACTGAATTCTGTGTGTTTTAATTTGTGCCCATTGATGAAATCCCCTCAAGCCTTCTCCAGGCTGAGCAGCTTTCTCAGCCTATATTCAACCTAAAAATGCTTCAGTCCCTCCAGAATTTTAGTATCCTTCTGATGGACTTATTCCAGTCAATTCATGAGTTTCTTACACTGAGGAGTCCAGACATGGACTAAGACCTCCAGATGTGTCTCATCAGTGTTGAGCAGGGGAGGAGGATCACATCTCTCAACCTTCAGCTTACCCTTATGCAGCCCGGAACGTTTTTGACCTCCTTTGCCATGAAAGTCACATTGCTGGCTCATGCTCAGCTGGTTGCTTACCAGGATTCCCAAGTTCTTTTCTGCAGAGCTGCTTTCTAGCCAGTTAGACTCAAATCTGTATTAGTGACTTGGATTATTCCTCTGAAGGATTAAAACTTTGCATTTTCCTTTGTTGAATTTTGTGACATTACTGGCAGCTCAATTGCCCAGCCTGTCCAGGCTGATCTGTCTGGTACATCAATTGTATTTCCCAATTTTGTGTCATTTGCAACCCTGCGGTGGGTGCACTTGGTCCTAACTTCTAGGTCATTCAGCAAGATGTTAAACAGTATTTTATTCGGTATCAATGCAAAACACCACTGGTGACTGGCCTCCAGATGGAGTTTGTGCAAATAATCACAACCCTCTGGACCAAGCTAGTTTTCAGTGCAGTCTCTAATGTCAAAAGCCTTACTAAAATGTATTAAATAAGATTAAATTATACCATAGTTCTTGGATATGTGAAAATCTGTGATTTTAAATATATATATTTATATATATGTTAGGCTATCATGTCATCCAAAGACCTAGTGAACAGGAAAAAAAGAAAAAGCATGGATGTGCTTAAACCAGCTTTAAATAGCTTCTTTGACAAACTCTTTAAAACCAATCTTAAAAAAAGGTTAGATAAGTTATGTCACATTTACATGAATTAGAAGTGACTGATAAGCACTGGTACTCACTAGGCAGTGATAATCACTCATCTGAGCTTATTAAACAACCTATAAAATAATGTCTTCTAGTATTTCAGTCAAAACAAAAATGTTCTATGATGTGTTCTTTTAAAAACTCAGAATATTAGTTTGAGAACATTTATAATGTACATATCTGGGGAAATATTTGCACTTGATATTTCATATTATTACCAAGTCAGATTTTGTTATAGATCTTCTTTAAATTCTGAAAGGTATACTCCATTCCAGTGTGCCAGAAATCTAAAAACTGAAATCTTTGGGACATGTTCTTTTCTCAGACACCATCTGTCAATGAAGTTATTCATTCAGTACAAATGTTTTGGGTCTTTTGGGAGGTTGTTATGGTTTCTTTTGTTATTGTTGTGATTCCAGTATGCTTTGAATTAAATGATTAATTTTAAAATAAATGTTTGGTTCACCTGAATTTTTCATAACTATGTATCATGGAAGGAACACATTTTGGGATTCAATATTACTTCTCCTTTAGCAATCCTTGTTTGCATGCGATTATACTTACAGAAGATTTATAAAACCATAACTTCCACAATTTTTGAACAGAGATGCATTGGAACATGATATCTTGCTAAATAATTAAGTTTTGGTTGAAAGCTAAGATGGGAATTTTAGTGAAAGGCTAGCATTCAGAGAATTTAGACAATCTGCTTAACTTTGGATGACTTAAATATTTAGTCTTATAGAATGATAATCAGAAATAGGCCATTTTTTACAGATACATATTTATGTATGAATAGGCTGTGCATGTGTGTATTTGGGTTGCTATCTGCTGTGGAATAGTAGGCACCTTAGTAGCACACAGCCACTCTCCCACGTCCACCCCCAGGGGGGATGGGAAAAGAATCAGTAGGGTAAAAATGCTTGGGTTGAGAATAATATGGGTTAATTGGGAAAGCAAAAGTCATGTATGGAAGCAAAAACAAAGAGGGAATTAATTCACAACTTCCCATGGGTAGGCAAGTGTTCAGCCATCCCCAGGAAGGTAGGGCTGCATCACATGTAACAGTGACTTGGCATGAAAAACTCCATCATTCCAAATGTCCCCCCTTCCTGCTATGTTGACCAACCTTTATTGCCAAGTATGACATTATATGACATGGAATACCCCTGTGGTCAGTTCAGGTCACCTGTTAAGATGTGTTGCTCCCCAGATTCTTGAGTAGCCCCAGTTGCTTGCTTTTGGGTTCATATGAGGAACAAAAGAATCCATGATGCTGTGCAATAGCTGCTAAAATAACCATGTGTTATCAACTCTATTTTGATCACAAATATATGATCAAAAATCACAAAAAATTTTGATCACAGCAGTGTAATAACTACTATGAAGAAAATTAACTCTATTCCAGTAAAACCAGTTCAGGATTCCAAACTACATTTGTTTTGCAGCTCATTATTTGTTTTCTATACTTGCTATTTAACTATCACAGGAGATCCAAGTGGTTTGAATCTGTAGTAATAGTGACATGGGAACACATATTATCTAAATCCTTCCATTTCTAAAAGCAGAGATGCTTCCTGACATTCTATGTGCTGTGTTAATCTGATAATTCCAATCCTTATTAATAATTATAAGGCAATCTACTGCTACAAATATTATGAGGCAAAAATCTTCACCCTTAAGAACTGAAAAACCCTCAAAAACATGGACACAGTCCTCTTCAAAGACAGTTTACAGAAATCATTATTTCTCCATCAGCAACATGTGCAGACAAGCCCATGCAGGGGCAGATTTTCTGGCAGGAACTGTTGCATGGAAAAGACCCATATCAGAGCAGTTCATGAAGGACAGCGTCCTGTGGGAGGAACCTGATGCTGGAGAAGGGGAAGGGTGTGAGAAGGAAGGAGTGGCAGAGAGAAAACATTATGAAGTGACTGCAGCTCCATTTTCTATCCCTCTTGTCTGCATGATCAGGGGGAGGCAGAATAGTCAGGAGTGAAGCTGAACCTGGAAAAAGAACAGGAATAGAGGTGGGAGGGGAGAGGGAGGATGTTTTTATTTCTCACTGTCTTATTCTGTTACAAATAGTTGTCAGTAAATTGAACATTTTTCCCTGAGTCTAATTTGTTTTGCCCATGACAGTAACCAGCAAATCTCCCTGTCTTTATCTCAACTCATGAACTTTTCTATCATATTTTCTCCCCGTGTCCTGTTGAAGGGTGTGAGAGTAAAAAGCAGCTTGGTGGGCACCTGGCAGCCAGTTAAGGTCAACCCGCCACCCACACTGAGGATCTATCCATCTCTCATAACTGATTAACAAGGCAAACATTTATCAAGATAAAGAGATAAAAACAAAGCAATGTTGTTAATGTGTGCTAAATTAAAGGCCTTACTGAGTACAAAACTAGAAGGATGAACAGCAAAGGTGCCTGTAGACCAGTCTGTCATAACTTACTTCATTTATACAGCTGTTCTGAATTTGAATGCAACATACAAGAACCATATTAAAGGTTTCCTTAAATATCACATACCAAAATTCTGACAGATAACAGTAAGATGGAACACTTCTCCACACTGGTATTTTCTGCCTCCCAAATATATATGTAGCAGTGTTAAACACACCATCTTCTGTTGAAACAGATGGTGTCCCCATTAATGATAAATGTAAAACTATATTTATGTCAGACAGCAAATTGAATCTAATTTAGCTTAATTCAGTGCTGTGTTCGTACTGCTCTCTCTGAACCTGCATGGTTTTCTTTTGTTTAATTTCTTCAAAAATTTATCTCCTGTTTTCCTCAAGATCTACCATAAGAAATACTTAAAGAAGAAATTCCAGATATATTACTTGAAGTATTTTATTCTTCTGGGTCAAGAAATGTCCTTCCTTTCTCCCACTGTCAGGAGTGATAATGTGTCTAGAAAGATAATATCCTCAGTTATGTGCAACAGTTATTTTGTTCATGCTCTAAGAATAATGCAAACGTTTTATAACTGGATTAAAGTGATACTTTTAATGATATATTTAAGTGGAAAATACTGTATCATGCCAATTTTATCTCCTTGGGTTTCAGGAAACTCAGTTATGCCTTAAGTCATTAAGAGAGTTAAGCAAAAAGGAGTAATTTTCAATATTTATTAACAATGATACTGACAGTTTAAATAAAACACAAACAAAACTTGGAAGAAGCCAGAAAGTCAATGTTTTTAAACTTGTGCAAAATTAGGCATATCACAAAAAAAAAACCCCAAAACAGTCAAGATAGAAAAGAGCTGCTACATTTACCTTAGATATCAATTGCACAGTGAAGGACATTTTCTCATAGGAGTAAAGTTGCATAGTGAGTTTTGCTAGATACTACTTTTAAGTCTAAATTATTACTTTTAAAAGGAAAGCCTGTTTTTGTTTTTGAAGATAGATTCCATGTCTTCATCTCTGATGGTTTTCTGTCAATCTGTAAGTTCTAAAACATGTGGTTAATGCAAGGAATGTAGTTTCTTTTTATTTTAGTTCATTTAAAAATTAGATCAACTCAAAGAACATCAAAACCAAGCAAAAACAGACTCATGTGAGAAGTCTGCTGATGAACCTGGGTAGCAAAACTAACAATAAGACTAAAGCAGAATGTATACTGGTTGAGGGTCTCAACAAATGGTCAACTTTTTCTGAATTTTTATTTTCACTTGAGGAAATAGGACATATTGGACAAATGCCTGTTGTTATTGGTTTTGTCAGCTTCTCATCTGGTACCTCATTCTGATCTCAAAGCCCTGTTCTTGCCTCTGCTCCACTGAGTATCCAGCACAGCACACTGGAGTCATCATCCACAACTAGCAGATAGGCAGGTAGCCATCAGATGCTCTCTTTACTCAAATGGCCATCTGGCTTCTCAGTTTCCAGATTCTGAAAAACACTTCTTATATTTTCCTGCAGAAAACAGAAAAAGTGGAATTGTTTGAACTGGGAGCTATATTTCTCAAGAAGGTGATATGGAGAAAAGGTAAGGATAAAAAGAGATGAAGAAGAAAGGGGAGGGGGGTGCAAAATATGAAAGGCAAAATGACTATCCAAATAGGAACAGGTCCAAGATCCCACGGGAACAGCAACATAATGTTTTTTTACATATTGGTTTCTTCAGAATAGTTTTAATGCACATATCAGTCAAGATTTCAGACATAAAAGCATTAAGTTTTTATATAATACATGCAAAACATCTGAAAGACAACAATGCCCACAGGCAGAGCAGACAACAGAAAGGATGAAGAAAAAAATCACAAACACTTTTGCTGTCCAATACTGGGTTCTTTTTTTCTGTATGAGCCACATTGATTCAGTGCTGTCTCTGCCCAATTTCATGGTTCATTGTCCTTGCTAAAAGAAGACTGGTTTCAACTTTATTGTCCTGTACAAAAGAACAGTCCATCCTTCCAAAGATAACAAATGGCCATTGGGCCTTACTGTGAGTATCAACTCCACAGACACTGGCAGGTGCACTGTTGTGGAGCAATTCAAATCTGTTACAGCCGTCCTCTAACGGGGGGTTGTTAAATGTATATTTAGTATCGCTGTCAATCCCAGCTCTCCCCAGCAGATGATGAGCAGACTTAGCCTAAAAGCAAAACAACATTTTTTTTATAGTTTCCCCTCTCTCTGTTTCTATTCTACCATTACATCTGCTACACAGTCTATATTTTGTGATTGAGAAATGATTGGTTTAAAAAGAAAGTGCAACATTTGGTTGGTTGATATTGGGTCACCAAGGCAAAACCATTATTACCATCATAAAGCAGAGGAAAGTCAAGGACAGAGTGTTTGAAAGAGTTCCAGATATACCAGGAAGAACCGAAAATCTTGGATTATTTTAAGAAATACAAGAAAACAGGCAGAATACTGTAGCCTGGAAAGCCCCTTTCCCTCTCTCATTTGTAAAAAAAACATGTAGATAGGATTAGCGAATTGAAGCGTGGTTGGAAAGAAGAAATTAGAGCAGAACCTATAACCTTTTAATAATGTACTTGTATGAGAGGAACATGAACCTGTCTCCAAATAAATGTGTTCTTTCAATGAATAATCTGTTCCTTTATGTGCAATTTGCATAGGAGTTTGCAACATGACTAATTCCCTTTTGAAAGATATTCTGATAGTTTTCTGTATCCTCAAAAAATTCTCAGGCTCTAGAGGATAGTATCATATCTCCCACCTTCTCATCTGTCATCTAACATAATTAAATAAATTTTAACAAAAAGGTACTATATTTTTCCATGAGCAGCAGAAAAAGAAAAAGAAAACAGAAGAACAATGTCACAGTTGCTTTTCTGAGGAGAAAAAAATAAAATTCTTATCAGTAAAAATGGAACAGTTTTTAAAGATAAGATTCTTACACTAAGGTATCATTTTTTTTCATTGTCCTTTATATATTGGCATCAAATCTTTGGTGTGCTAAGATAACAAAAAGTTACTCCACTCTAAAAAGGATATAGAAAATATAGAACAATAAGAAGACTGCATCTTCTTGACTTCTAAAGAAAACAAAATTACAGTGTTTTCAAACTCAGTAATGCTAGACGTTATTGCCTGGCAACAGCTTAACATGGAAAATGCATTGTGTTTCACAGAATTCTAATTGAAAAAAAAAGGTTCGTGATTCTCTCATTCTGGGCAGGTATTTTTTTCTGAAAAAGAAAGTGAATCCAGGCCACGGCACATCAAAATTGAATCTCTGGTTTCAAGGAAAAAAAAAACAAACACAGAAACTAATTTAATATTGTGTAAACAAGGAAAAGAAAGAGGATGACTCCACGGCCCATGTTAAAATCACCAGTTGAGAGATATATTCTGTATTCTAGTACTTACTCCATTGCATGATTGATAATACCAGTAAAATCCGAAGACAATCATTCTTCTGGGGAGATCTAACAACCATCTAGTGGAATTTGAGGTGGAGCTCCTCAGTCATGTGAATTTATTTGCTTGGGAAATGGAATGTGACCTCAGTCAAATGTTCTCATGATAAGTTAATGATAGACTTGAGCTGGGATAGAGAAGGAATCACATTCAGGTATCTCTGTATTGTGTGTGATTAAGTAAATCTTAGTAAGGCTTCAGAGGTAAAATAGAAGAAGGAAATGTACATACCTTTGAGAGGAACTTAGGTGTCCCTGGAAAAATATGGGTACTTTTGTTACAAAGGGTCTTTGAGATATATCCTGTAGTTTGGAGGTGTGGGGAATAAAGGGAGATGGGATAAAAATACACACTCATAAGCAGTGCCAAGACTTTATTATGACCTACAAGCCCAGAAACAACTTGCACCCATACTCCCAACCCAACAACAGTTTCCTTTGGAAGGGTGCAAATCACCCAAGGCTAAAACTGTGTAAGAAATGAGCCTAAAAACTGATCTCTCACATGATTAAGATTTGACCTTGTCCCAAATCTTTGCACTGCTTTTTTAACTAAGAAGAAAACTTAGAGGTTGCTTACTCTTCATCAATGTAACACTGTCTTTTGAAAATGTGTACTTGTAATACTAGAAACAGATTATCTGAATCAAAAATAACAAACACTAAGATTGCTTTTAAAATCTCACTTTAAGCAAGGGAAATACTTTAAGCGGGAAGATATTAATAAGAAAGAAGATAAAGAGAAAAGATAAATGAGCCACAGCACAGATAAGAAGTCTCAGACTTAACATTAACCTAAAAACCTTTATGAGATAGTTCAAAAAATCAAATATTTAATGAGGTTTTTCATCATCTCTAGAATATATCAGCAAAATTATTCTAAACAATGACTTGCTACGGTATAGTACTGAACCTCATATATATTCTCTCTAAAAGCAAGGTCTGCACCTAAACAAATAAAACAGTTTGAAATAATCCAGCCCACGTGAGGTGGTTTTGATGTCATGGGATAAGTGGAAGCTTCAGACAAGCCCTGCCTTAGCCTCAGATTTTGGCAACAGTTTAAATTTAAGGAATCACTCTG
>VZTB01018167.1:38777-97823 GCA_013397245.1 Thryothorus ludovicianus
GGCCTATCTTCCCAGATCTCACTGCAACATTAAGATGTTCATTGGCAGCTGGGAGATGCCAGACCAGTGTTAAACCCATGGTGCCAAAATAACTCACTACAAGACAGCTCTTCCTGCTTGAGTTACCTGGCAGGTTAACACCAACTCCTGTGGGGAGTGAGATTCCCTGCTATATCTGATCCCTGAACAGATTCAGATCTTATCTAGCAATAGAAATTAAGACTCTATAAGGAATTCTAGAGCAACAATCTGATTCTGTGAGGAATGCACAGTACAAGGAAAAGGAGTAGGTAAAACAGCAATTGGAAAAGTACTGAAAAAAAATTCAGAAAAATGCTGTAATATAATAACCACTTTGAATTTGTAATTGAACTACTTATTCTGACTTTGTCCTCTTTTATGTTAATTCTTTCACAAATACT
Organism: Thryothorus ludovicianus; assembly: GCA_013397245.1. Taxonomy (NCBI): domain Eukaryota; kingdom Metazoa; phylum Chordata; class Aves; order Passeriformes; family Certhiidae; genus Thryothorus; species Thryothorus ludovicianus. The sequence goes on from VZTB01018167.1 coordinate 39,200, forward strand.
TGAAGACATAATTTGCTCCATATACTTAGTTAAAAAGTCTTTCAATATCAAATTTACACTACTCTTTATTAGAGTAGTACCAATTACTTGCCTTAGAATCATTAATATATTATTATGCCATGAATAAAATAACACAAAATTTCAACTATTTTCAGCTTTGGTTTCCATTTTTTGGTCTAAAGAAGCAAAGAAGTATTCCAAAGCATAGACTGGAGTGGTTAAGAAGAAAATATATGAATAAAGTTGCCCTCTTGGTGTTATTTTCATAATGTATACATCCCTACTGAAATAATCACATCATTAAAAGAAATGAGCTGTAGGTATTTCTTCAGTCTATTAACATTTTGATTTCATATATCTGTTCAAATATAAGATCACCTAATAAAGACATAAAATTTTTTCTAATTTTAAAGTTTCTAGATTGAGTAGTAGTGCACATTAACTTTCACTTGCTGAGGCTGTGACACAAGCTTACAATTGGGCACAAAGTGCACAGACCTGCACAAAAAGGAAAAAAATGGTTCAATTTTCTGTGGGTAAGGTGAAGGATAATTTAATCTACCTTATAGATAGTTTTCACTTTCTTTAACTGAGCACATAGTGAACCACAGAACTTTCAATCACTGGGTGGAAGGACTAAACTGTGAGGAAGAGTAGGATGAGATGCTTTTTAAGAACAGGTAAATAAATATCAGGCAGAAATTTATAGCCAACGTTTTTGAGTGAAGAAAAATAATTATTAAAAACACTCAAAGATCAAAGGATCAATCAGTTCTTGAGGGAAAAATTTTGCACAAATTAGATAGCTTAGATTTGTGTAAATTTCATGAAGAAGGTCTCCTTATAGTGAATAGATTATTTCTTTTAAGAGGCTTTAAAATATCTTTACTTGTTTAGCACAACAAAGAAACGCTGAGATGAGACAAATCATCTCTATGACGTCTGATCAAGATCATGTATTTCTCACTAGAGAAAGTAGGAATCTTATCATATAAATACCTAAAGGAAGGGAGTAAGAAGGAGGAGCCAGGCTCTTTCTGTGGTTTCAGTGACAAGGACAAGGGGCAGTGGGTACAAACTCTAACACAGAATGTGCAGTCTGAACATTGTCAAATAACTTTTTCTCTGTGATGATGACAGAGGACTGGAAGAGGTTGCCCAGACAAGGAGACTTCTTCCTTGGAGAGTTTAAAAAATCTTCTAGATGTGACCCTAGGTATTGTGCTCTTGGTGGCTGTACTTGAGCAGAGGGATTGGGCAAGATAACATCCAGAGGACCCTTTCAACCTCAACCATTTTGTGATTTTGTGATATAATTCTAGGATGAAAATTGACTATTTAAATTGTTAAAAAATGAATACTAATATTATTATGACAATAGAAGAATAGCTTTAAGAAATGCAGATTGAAAGTAGCTCTTTATTAAAAAAAAAAAAACAACAAAAAAAAGATAAAGTAAATTCTGTAATGAACTTCTGTACTGGTATGTACAAACAAATTACCTACATTAATTTAAAAGTGAATTTAACAAGCTTAGGAAAGAAATGATACTAAAAAAAGGACCATTCTTTGTTTCAGAAATTAAAATATGCAATATAGAAGTATCATTAAAGTATCATATCTTTTTCTTCTAGTTATACTGCCTTAAACCATGCTTTGGAGTTGTAAACTAGCCATTGGTCACAGCTAGCATGAGTTCAGAAGGGGAAAGTCCTGCTTGAAAAGCTCAATTTCCTTTTGCTACCAGCTCAAGAAAATACAATAGAAGAATACAAAGCAGCACTCAGTACTGGTGTACTGGATTACTTAAGTTCTAAACTTAAGAATACTGCTTTTTTAAAATAGAGTTTCTCTTCTAGAGAAATATTGTTAAACTCTATTTTAAATTAATGTAAATAATTTGCTTTAGCAAATTATTTTAGTATACTCAGCATACTGCAGAGTACTGGTTTTTGCTCTTCTATTATATTTCCTTGACTGTAAAAGACATAGAACAACCCACTGTTTTTCCAAATAATGTGTGTAATGCTGAGTTTTACACCAAATGAGATACATTAAAAAAGAAGTCTTGTTATTCATACAGAAGTTTCTTTTGTACCAAAGCCTAGTGAGTGATATTACACCAACCACATATATTTTTTGTTTCTTTCTGATCAAGAAGAAGATATAAAATAAAGTTGCTTCTGAATAAGTGAAATAAACATTAAAATGATGCAATATATTCTTATGGCTGTATACATTTTACTGTGTTTCAGTAACGCAAAACTTACTTCGTGTCTATGTTGTGCCAAAGCACAACTAGGCTTCATTTTAAATGGGAGCTATGTCATATTATCTTTAAGTATAAGTCATTAATGTTATTCAGCAAGTATCACAGTTTAGTGCTCAGCACAATGTCTGTAGAATGCTATCATCTAATGAATATAAAGCCAATATTGACTTACAGCTCATTGAGCTCATTGGTATTTGTCCACGGGTCATTGACAGTAAAACATTTTACATCTACTATGATTGTGTTCAGATACATATTTATACCCAACAGTTTATTGTTACAACTATATAGAAGATTTAAAATTACCCTGAGTTTAAAGCAGCCATGTTAAGGAAATTCAGCTTAAAGTGATATCCTCATAAAAATCTTACAGCAGGAACATGTTATTATCCAATTACTGCATTGCTCCACAAAATAGAAAATCCACCTTTTAATCAATACTATTTTTATTGACTAAGCAAAACTTAAAACTGATTGGACTGCTGTTAAAACCCCTGGATGATGAAGCATACTTTTCTGGACCAGCCTTTCACATATATTAATACAACTCCACAAAAGACAAAAGTCTTCTGGTTCTCATTTGTTTCTCAAGGCCCTTTTATAAATCAAATTAATGCCTTTGAATATTAGGACTTGCATGTGCATTGGTGCTGTTTTTCTAGATGGAAAAGACATCTCTGTAGAGGAAAACTTTAAATATTTATTTATGTCATAGGATTTTATAACATTGCATCAGGAATAGTTGCTGTTTACAGTAGAGTTAGGTACAAGTAGCCCAAACTTAAATAAGGTACAGAAAAAGACAAAATATTATCTTCAAAAGCTAATCAAAAGAAAGTGTAATGGCTTAGGAACTGAAAATCACTTAGATATGTAGAAAGAAATAATAAGGTTATTTCAACAGTGAAAATATTTTTTTTCAGTTTCATTATGTGTTTTATGAATCAAGAATATCATGCTTTACAGAGAGAGGTAGGTCTAGCCTATCAACTGCCAAATGACAGAATGAAAAATACTTTAATCTCAAAAGCTGTATTTTGAAACTTTGGAAGGGTAACAATAGGTAAAGATTTAGCAGTGAAAGGCCTCACTTTGTTACAGTAAAGTGACTCATTCAGTACAAATGGAATTGGAAGGAGAAAATTGGCCAATCGGTTTAACACCAAAGAAAAAAAAAAAAAAAAACTGTTATCTACGAAACAGCCTCACAATTCTTACCATAGAATAAAGACAGAAAAGTTTGTTGCTTGAAATAAAGAAAAAATTGCTGGATCTTTCTCTAGCTGAATAGTGTTATTGTGAAAGTTATATATTCTCATAATTAAAAAATATGGGATCTGAAATCAATTCTCCTACATTTAATTGTTTCACTTAGACATCTAATTAAAATTCCTAATGTTAGCTGGGTTGAATATAAGTTTGATATACATCCTTGCATACCTTGTTCCTTGTGAGATTTAGATAAAAGATCAACATTCATCACAGAAGCCCTCTTTTCAAAGGTTCACTCTTATAGCAAAAACACCAATAAGCTAAAACTTGGCTCACAGGTTTTCAGTCCAGATAGAAAATTATATTTTAGAATCTAAGCTATCACTACTGTGGTTATTTTTTAGTCTAGAAAGAAAAGATTACGAGGGGATCTCATCATTATGTATAAATATCTCAAAGGTGGGTGTCAAGAGGATGATGCCAGACTCTTTTCTGTGGTGCCCAGCGATAGGATGAAGAAAAGTGGCCACAAACTAAAACACAAGAAGATCGACCTCAACATGAGGAAGAACTTCTTTGCATTGAGAGTGGCAGAGCACTGAACAGGCTGCCCAGGGAGGCTGTGGAGTTTCCCTCCCTGGAGACATTCAAAACTCACCTGGAGCTGTTCCTGTCTCACATAGTCCAGGTGACCCTGCCACGGCAGAAAGGTTGGACTGAATGTTCTCCAGAGGTCACTTCCAGCCTTAACAGTTCTGTGATTCTCATACTCAAAGTGAATCTTTTTTTAATGCTTGAAATCCACATAACAGAAATAGTAGTTTCAATAAACTCTCTATATGCAAAGCCTCATTCTATACTGTTGCATTTTTATTGTTATAAAATCAATTCTATGACAATAAGCTAACATTGGCATAGTGACCAATAAGTACATGTCATTGATCACCAGTTAAGAATTTTCTTCCATCTATTTTAAAACACACTTACATTTGCTTTGAAAGTAGATCATGAATACAATTAAATGCTGAAATTAATGTTGAAACTGCATTAAAAAAATCTTCATATTTTATAAAAATTGGTTTCCATAGTGATATTTATATTTCTATCCTTAAAGTTTTTGATTCAAACATTTAAATGTCTTCTATTTTTATCTTCCTTAAGATCTATACAATTAGAAAAAATATTATAGTTCATTCTATTCCATAAACCAGATGATATACACAAAGAAGATACTGATGGTTAGAACATATTTAAAGTTATAAATTGATATCATTAAAGTTATTACCCTGTTTTTGACCACAGATTTTGAAATCGAGCACTGGATTACACAATTCTAATAAAAGACTTAAGCAAGGAACATTTTTTGCCTAATGAGTAATTGGAAACAAGAGGTGTGATAATAAGGAAGAGTGATAATCTCCAAATTAACACCATATTTGCCATTTCTTCATTAACACATTAACTAACAGCTTTCTTATTAAATTGTTAAATAGTATAATTTGCCTATTACTTGTCATTTTTGCTTGGGTCTGGTTTATATTAAGCAGAAACAGCTTAATTCAAGGGAAGCATTTTTAATGATTATTATAAAAATTTAGTTTTGTTTTTTTTTATTTGGATGTAAGAAAAGAAAAAAGTTATCATATTACCTAAAAAAATCTAATACTCAAGTGACATGGTATGTCATGAACTTCTTACATTTTGATCTCTCCAAAAGTAGGAAACTTTCATTAATGGTAATTTATAAATATAGTGACACAAAGTGAAGGAACTCATGTAGAAAATGCACTCTAAATATAGAATTTGCACTCCCACTCCTACTTATGGAGCACTTGTACTAAATAATATCAGCATACACAGTCAGCAGGATTGTTTTAATATGATTGAAATGGTAATAATAAATGTACTTAAGTAATGATGGGCAGCTAATTTTAAACTCAAAAGTCGGATCACTGAAATCAACAGGAGAGAAGTGCAGACGTTTTGCTGTTCAGACATCACAGGAAGGACACAAGACACGCAAAAACAAAGTGTTTGACTGCTTCTATTTGGGTGGGACATTTTTCCTTTCTTTTTTCCACATTAACTTCAGTGTCAATTATGGAATGTGTTAATATGTGGAATAGTGATGAAACAACTGAAATTAAGACTTTCTGATTTTTTTCTGCAGGACAAGGTTTTACATTGGTATAGCAATTCTTGGCACAGTAACCTAACAGCTCCAGAAGTAAAAAAAGCTCATTCCCCATGTATCTTTTTTTTATTATACTCTCTTATTATGGATAGTTTTCATTTGGAATTTATCAGAATTGGAACTAACCGAGTACCAGTTTTCTGACGTCCTCTATCTTTCTGATGTTGCTGGTTTCTTTAAAGTGTGTGTTAAAAGTGCTTTGCTCAAGTTAGCTTTTAAAAGTACAAATATAGAATATGTGCCACCAGTCCACGTGGGCTATTTCGCAGTCCAAAAGGCTACCCTGTATTCTGGAATGTTTCCTTGTAATCAGTCTATGCTTTCCATTGATTAACACTATCCAGTTTATATCTAAACAATCTTTTCTCTTTCCCACTGTCATATTTATAGTCTTCAATTACATGCCAGTCTTGCTTCATCAATTACACTGAGTTTCCACAGTGGTATAATCATGTATATGTACCTTTCCAAACAAAACCAAGTTTTCTAAACTTTAGCATATGGAGGGAGGTTGTTTGTTTGTTTTCCTTTTTTTTTTGTTCTTATATATTCTCATTTCATTACAGAAAGAACAAATATAACTGAAATCATCTGTGGTTAGTCAGAGCTATTTTATGAACTGACTCAAAGCAGTGTAAATTTATGCATATAGACAAGGTCAGGAGCTGGCATTGAATTCAAGGATATCCAGATTACTTTTTACAAAGCAGAATAGAATTTTGCATTTGTTTGCAAACTAAGGTGTTTCTGTTCAATACTGTGACCCTGCAACACGTCATGAAACTATTTTGAAGTTCCTAAAAATGAAAGATTATATGCAGAGAGGTATTGAGGTAAAATAGAAGAAAAGGAAATTAAATAAATACAATGTTAATACAAGTATTTTATTTGCATTATTCTTGCAGTTGTTAGGAGTACCTGGAGATCTTAAGAAATTATACTACATTCACATGTTATATTTGAAAAGTATGAAACAAAAATATGCAGAATGTTGGTATTTTGTACGTCTGGGTTGAAAATATGTACTTGAAGATAAAAGAAAACCAAAGTACTAGCATGACACACCAAATCTAGCAGTCCTTACCTTGAAAAAATAAAAGTCACTCATATAAAAAAAAAATCAAAATTTCAATCTGATCTATCAGCATCACAGTGGATACAGTTTGTCATTCTGTGCATCTGACAGAGTTTGTCATTTCATGAGTCTGATTGATAACTGTTGCAAGCTTCATTGGTGACAGAAATATTGAACTATTGAATTGTTTCTTTTTAATCAACACCCATACAGGTACAGGTTGAAACTTCTGTCCCAGTCTAAGACAGGAAAAAGATCTGTACAATAACACCAATTATTTTTCTGGACTTTTTTATCCAGAAAGCAGCAGATATTACTCTGAAGAATTTAGAAGTCTTCCAATTATGCAGTTTCCTGTTACCGATGTGTGTGTTACTTCAACAGTCAAAGTAATAAACAGGATGTTTTTTAACACATTATTGGTGTTCGATCCATGAGACACACCACAACAACACATGGTATATATTTTATTTTACAATATGTAAAACATGTAATATAAAATAAGTATTGTTAAGTACAGGGATTGATGCCAGAAAACAGATAAATTGAGGATGAACACATCTGTGATGACTTGGCAGCCCACACACAGTTATCTAATCACATTTGAGATACCAAAACACTGTGCCTGGCCTTCAGGTTCTACTTCACAAGGGAACAGTTCACCCATCAATTCCAAGTCACATTTGTTAGATTTCCTGGTATCTCTAATATCCTATAACATTCAAAATGCCTATTAACATTGACGTTTTAGTAAATAAATCAAGCTTGTTTTGGAGCCTGTACAGAAATTCTTGGGTGGAGAGCTAAGTTAATTTTTGAACTTCCTACTAGCAATATGTGACCACTGTGCATCAGTATCATAAGTCAGATTGCCAAGGTGGGCTGTTCCCTCGTGTACTCAATTGTCCTAAGACAGATGTCATTTGTATATCTTCTTATCAATGTGTGTAAATTCATGGTGGGATGAGGGAAAAAAAAAAGCATCCAGATTGTATCAGGGATATCAGTGGCAGGACAACGCACAGTGGTCACATATAGAAATACAGGTAATTCCATTTAAGCATAAGAAAAAGAAAATTCTGTGAGGAAGATCTAACTCAAGATCAGATTGGCCAAACAAATTGTGGAGGCTTCAGGATACAGTCCTGAGAAATCTATGGTAGCTGACCATGATTGAACAAGGATGTTAAGCTGGATAATACCCAGAGATTCTTCCCAAACTTAGGTGTTCTGTAATTTTTCTTCCATTAACACTCAGCCTCTGTCAAACATGTCAGACTTTTAACAGGTACAGTTTCCTATAGTAAAGACAGCTTGTCAACTGATTGCTTGGAACATCAAGTCCTACTGTTTTAAGCCAGTGTCCTCCTGGCTTGTTCTTGTGTTGGAAAAAATAATGGAAAATCAATCCCTATCCTCCTTGCCCCCTTGCCTATTGGGGTTTGATCCAGTATTACCAGGAGGTTGTGCCTGAGCTGGCTGGCCCTTGCTATTTGCCTGTCTGGCAGCACTGTGGTGTTTTCACCCCAGTGGTACCTCAGGGTCACAGGATGTTACAGCTGAGGGCTTGGAGACAAGTCCAGGCATGCAGGAGCTCAGGTTTACCTTTGACAGAGAGGTTCCAAGGTGAAAGTGAAGGTAAGGAGCCGGTTCTGATGGAGAGTTTCAATCCAGTATTTTATTCCTGGCCCAAAGGCCTGTGAATCCAGCAACAGCTCCACCAGAACTCCCACAGCATGGCTGCTGGCCCTTTTAACCAGGGGACAGGGGGAGGGAAGGAACACAGGTGACACCAACCAGGTACGGGGGGAAGTCCTAAGGGACAGAGGACACTTGGATGGCCCAATGTCTTTCCAGGGGTGGGAAGCATCTTTTGAATTCTGCCGACCATCCAATGCCCTTCTGGAATGACAGGGTTTACAGACAGCACTCATCAGGGTCAGGATGTGGAAAGGAGGAATGATTGACAAACCTGGCAGGGAACCATCTGGGAGGGGCCTGGGGTATCTGAGACACACCGCAAAACTTGTCCACAATTTTCACACCCCTCTTGACCCTATAAACCTCTGACAGGTTCTCCTTTGCACATATTTTACTCATAATGAAGAGTCCAGATTTATTTAACTGTGATTTAGTCACTCCTTCTCAGGCTGATTAAATTCACTGCCTTTTTTTCCATTTTTCTGAAGCTTTCCATATTAATACACTTTTTTGAAATTTAGAAATACAGTATATGCATTCATATCATTACCTAATTCTTTACAGTCTCATATAGTAGTTGTCTATTCCCTTCAAACAATTCTTAACAGTATAATCATCAGCTTGTTATCTACTGTTACTAAGTACTGAGCAATGTTTATATGGAACAATTTATTTCAACCCCCAGATTTCAGATTGGGTCACAATGATTTGCTCAGAACACATAATTTTTATGCAGTGTGATATGTTTATTTCTTTATATGTTTTGGTTTAATGAATTTACTGCCCACCAGTATTATAAGAACTTTTCATGATTATTCATAGACCATCTTTGTACTTGCTAAAATGAACAACATAATAACATCAGAAAATATGTCATTTCAGTGTTGTCAAAGGTCACATCAGCATATCTGACACAGTTTATTGGGGATCTCCCCTATGAACTCTGACCACTATGAAAACTGATCATTTATCTTTACATTCTATTTTCTATCTCTCAATCATATGAGAACTTCTATTTTCATTTGAAGTCTTTCTATTTCCCTGTCAAAAGACTTGGTAATCTAACAATACATGTAAGTACACCCGTATTCAATAAACATGTTGAATGTTTGACAAGGTATGTAAGGCAAGAAATAATTTTCCAAAAACCGTGCTGATTTCTTCCACTATTCTATATTTGTGCACTACTTCAACAACTACTTCTGTTCTACATCTCCAAAATTGCCTAGTATGTGTTAATTTTACAGAAATTTACATCATTGCATGTCCTATCAAACCTTTTCTACCAGGAATTGCATGTATATTTCTATAGGACATTTACTACACAGAAAGAAAAAAATACCATAACTGCAGCAATTAAACAAATTTTAATATTTATCATGAGATTATTAGGTGAAGCAGAATCTTAATGGAACCTTCAGGAGCTTCAATGAAGAAACATAATCTGAATAACTAGATTATAAATTACATTTGTTAGATTTTATTTTCTAATGAAGAATTGGTTCACAGATATCGTATTGATTTCAAATGTCTAATGGCTTTCAATATGCAAGATATTAATCTAAAGGTAAATGACTCATCACCAATGCATTTAAAAATGCATCTTTTCCTCTCTGATGTCGAAGTAAATCATAGACCATCACTCTCAACCAGCTTTGCTCTAGTCTTTTAGAGAGCAAAGTCAACTTGTACTCTACAAGTAGAAAAAGGACAAAAAAGAGACCAATCTTGACACATAGGGTAGCATATATTAAGTCTTCTGATTCATTAAAAAGAAATACACTCTCTCCAGAATATTTAAGCTATATATGTAGTTAAATCTTTAAAAGATTTTTTTCTTCAAAAAATCGAAAGTTCAATTTTTTACAAAATGACAGAATAAGAATTCACCTGCCTAGTGTGTTGTTGAATTTCTTGCCTATATAAGCTTACATTTTGAAGATTAAATTTTTTGGAAGGCTATGTGGTAATTCAAAATCTAAACTTTGCTAATTTTCACTTATATTTGGTCAACCACTTTTAGAACTTGTGCACCAAGGTCCTTATCAAGATTGAAATCTGATTCTTCCATGTACTATGTTAATATGCAATTTAATGCACTTATCTCAAATAGATGGTCGTATAAAGATGAAAGATAGTATAGAGATGGGAAACTGAATCTTAGATAAGTGAAGAGAAGCTTTTACTTCCTGTATCTTGAGCTAGATTCAAACCAAGTATTTATATGCAATACATCCCACTTAGCTTTAGTGTCACTGAAGTCATCTAAAGTAGCTGACCAGAATCCATGTGACACCTGTGAAGAAAGTTCAACTCACTCTGTGCACTGTTCTTTACCTCTAACTATTACTTGCCAGGTTACTTATTCTGGGGGTGAGCTGGATATATCAGAACAGGCTTTACATCAGTCTTTTCCTTTCACAGGAGCTGAGGTTTGTCCATATAAAAAAAGAAGATGAAAGGGAGTTTGTGAATTCCAAATGTAGGATCAGAACATGATTAGGGACTATCAGAACATGACTGATGAGTACTTTTACTTGATAATATTCTTACTTAATATTATTGCTTGATAACATTATAGATTTCAAAAGTTTGATAAAGCCATGGCAAATTTCACCTTCAGATTACTGTAGTTCAGTTATTTGTCTTACAAACTCAACCTTGCCTGTCAGTAGCTTCTTAAAGTTACTGTTTCCCATAAGACAAAGTCTTATCACAAATGTTCATATTATCTGTTATATGCTGTTCTGAGTTGTGGATTTTAGGGTTTGGTTGTTTTTCTTGTTTGATATTTTTTGGAGGTTTTTTTTTGTTTTACTTTTGTTCTTGTTTTGTTCTTGTCATTTTCTTGATCAACTTAAAGATAAGATTTCTCCCTGTTAGTTTGCATGTTAGTCATTCAAAGTTCCAAGTGTCCACTGGAAACAGGTATAATTGCTGACATTTTCAGTTTGATAGAAGAACTGAAGTAATTACACTATGTTACTCACTTATGGAAAGAAAAATATTAAAATATTATTTCAGGAAAATGTAAATCTCATTTAATTTGAGGAGTTTTTAAAATATATCTGTTTGGTTAGTTAGGTAATTTTTTTTTTAAAAATGTGAAATTAATTTAAAGGTATCTAATTGTTTTGGCACTTCTTTAATGAAGCTCTATTTTGACTTCACAAAAAAGCCCAGGTAAGTACTCATTAAGAAAGGTGACCCTCAGAAATAATGTCTCGCACATCACACTAGAGATATTGACTAGAATGATCATATGTGAGGAAAGTCAAATATATTTCTCTCCGCTCTAGGAAAAACTTACATTTCAGTTCACTGTGGAGCCAGAGCAATTCAATTGACAGTAGATCAGAATTTGGCACTTAGTTTGGGCATTTTCAACCCCTACTGACATTTTTTATTTTTCATTGCAATTCTGATGAAAAATTTAATTTGGGAAAGTAATTAATTTGCTTGTTCCCTTGCCATCTGAATCTGTCATAGCTCAACATATTCATCAAAAGGGGTCAAGCACGGGTAATGAAGCAGTTACGAGCTCACTGGCAACTACTATACCAGCATTGTTACTGAAATGTAGCCCAATCCTCTCATTACAGTTGTCTATATTAAGGCACTGATTTTTTCAGAGCCTTTGTCTTAGCTGTATCATCAGTATCATCATCATCACCATCCCCATACTACTACAAAGTTTTTTCTTCCAATCAAGTTATGCAACTTTACTTTGTTTACATGTCAACTGAGCTTTGTTTACATGTGTCATTTCAGAACCACTCCATCTCTCAATAATCAAAATAATTTGCAGACCATTTTCACTTGTTTCACTGAATAAATTAGTTAAAAGAAACTTTCATCCTGCAGAAACGTTAAACAGAGAAAGACAAAAGCAGGAGATACTTTTTTTGTAGTTTGAGATTGTCTCTGTAAAATAAAGACTTAGCAATTATCACCTCTGACATGAGGACAGTTCAATACTAAGTAAAAGTGGTAAAGTTTTTATTCCCTAATCCTTCTGAATGTTGTTTTCTTGTTCTAAATGTTTTGAGGGAGGTGACATATTTATATATATTCTCTAGTCTAATGTTTATAAATACTATGTGTGTTGCTGTATTACAGCATTTATCAAGATTCAAATTTGCATTATATCTTCTATCCTTCATGAATTGTCAAATTTTAAAATTAAGATCTTCCATCCTCCCTTATTATCCTTGAGGGGAAAAGACTGTTTGAAAGACAGAGGTCATATTATTGCCTCATCTGATATGGCATCTGACTTAGGAGTTTTACTTATCCTTTTGTGACTAGCAAAATATTCATTGTGTAAGTGCTGTAATGTGATAATACTACATTAATTATGGTTGTAATAATAATGGTTTTATTTCATTATTTGTATATCAAGCTAAAAATTTATTTAATTTCATATTATACATATAGTAATGTGTGTTAGTTTGGTTATATCTCGCATTCTATTTAGGAGATCAAAATGCTTAGAGGTTTTTTTTAGCAGTTTCATTATCTGTTTTTCCTTGCATAACATAAGTAAAAAATACCTCAGAAAATAAATAATTATCTAATGTAGATTTTCACTGCGTTCACTGACAAGCTGTTGTTCATTTCAGCAAAAGGTGTAAAGCATTGCCTTATGTTAAATTTTATACATCTCCTGCTTCAAAATCCTACATACTGTCGTCTACTACTGTCAGAGACTGAAATATTATCATTTTTGACTTGAACGTTTTATGAAGGACTTTTAAAACTGTGTTACAAAAGCTGCAGAGAAGACCATCACACCCTGAACAGACCTCCTGACTGAGGCCTTACATCGTTCGCTGACGAAGATAAAACTCAGGGCTGGGGATATTCACAGAGCCAAGCTCAGCACCTTCAGGGAGGAGATGACAATCCCAGGGCTCTCAGCTGCCAGGCTCACAACACAGACCCTCCCACCAAAGGGTGTGGACAGAAGAGATGTGGGTGTTGGAAAGCCTCTGGTGAGAGGCAATGACTGCCTGTAATCCACCACACAGAGCAGCCCAGCTGAGGGGGATTTCACCCTTATCCACAGCAGAAGGGGTGTCATGGCCCATCAAAGGCCCCCCAAAGGGGTCCCCAGACCCTGCACCAGAGCACCAGAGAAGATGCAGCAAATCCTCAGCGTTGCAAGGGACAGTGTCAGTCAGTCCCCTGTAAGGGAGGCACCTGGGCATTCCCACCTGCCCAAAGCATAAATTAACCCATGGAATTCTGTACCCTGCGGTGTGGTGCAGTGTGTGGCAGGACAGGGGACCCTCACCAGCACGAAGAGCAGATGGAGGGGAGCAACAAGACATTGCTGGGACCCTCGATGGGGTGATACACTTCCACCTAACCCCTGCCATTCCCATCCAGTTCTGCCACTCCCAAGCACACTTCTTTTTCTACTTCTTTCTTTTATCTTTCTTTCTCTTTGCCTCTTTTACTATTAAATAAATTATATCGATTTTTTGCCACCAACATTTAGCCTCAAGTTGGTTTTAATCATTTTCTTTGTGTATACTTTGAATATTCAAAGTTCTTTCTATTTTATACACAGAGAAATTTTCTTTGCTCTTCTGGGTTTAATCCAGATTATAACAACTACCGTCCAAAAAAGCAGTTTGGTTAGAAATCATGGTTATCAGGCATAACAGTGTAGTATTTCCCTGCTCTTGATGAATATTTCTTTTTTCCCAATGCTTCGACTACACTATTAGCTTCTTTAGACAACTGAAATAACTAGTCTCCTTCAATGAAGGATTCCTAAAGGAGACAGAATGTGAGTTTATCTTCTTCTGGGAAGCTGATTTTATAATGGTAAAGGTGTCAGACATAATTAAGATGAATGATTGTGTACCCAACTAAATGAATCTTAGTGTTGTAAATTTGACATTTTTCCTATTCTGTTCATGAGCCTAACAGGAGCAAACCAAATGCACATCTTCTTAGCAGGAGTCAGAGACAGGATTAAGTACACAACCCTGTCAAATAACTGCTGAAAGTGCAGAAATCTGAAGTCCTCCTTCAGACATAATCCTTTCAGTATTTTCAACACGTGTTAAAGGTGCAACTTTTATGTTTCAAGAGGTAAATGTGATTTATATAAGAAATTTTGTCAGATTTCCTCATTCAGTGAAGGTAGTAAAAGGCTCTCAGTAATGGCAATGTACTGAGTCTCTCATTAGATATTTGGATCATTTTAGAGATTAGTGAATAAGACAAAAATAATGTCCACTTCTATCCTTAATCTTGTCTTTCTACCACCTTGTCCCAACAATCTTTAAACTCTTCTCATAATTGGTTTGATTTTTGTTTTGGTTTTAGGAATTTTTAAGAAATAACTGCTAATCCAGAATGACAACTTTCTCAGTAAGATAGTTTCCAAATGAATTTCAGATTCTGATGATCATATATTTATTCTTTCAGGAAAAAACAAAAACAAAAAAGCACTCTAATGCATGCCATCAGTTAGCTAGATATCAATTATTCACAAGTTCTACAAAATTTAATTTATGTCTCAGTGTACTGTAAAAAGGGAAGACATCCAAATGTCTTGCCAAATTTATCAGCAAAATCTTTATTTATATTATGTATGGTTCTGACTAATTATTTTGTATTAAGAAGTGAGCAGCAACTACCAGTCCATAACATCCAGAGGTCTCTTTTGATGGTCTGATTTTGGGTAAAAAATCAAACCTGTTACAGAGGGAAGAAAGACAACAAAGAACAAATACTCAATGCATTTAAAGCAGAACACACATAGTAAATTCAGATATATCAAATTATCAGCCAATTAAGAAAATAACAAATATGAAAATTTTACTGTCTAAAGAGTATAAAAATTATCTCAATGTGATCCAAAGAGTAAGAAGAAATCATTATCTTAAGCATAAGATTCCTCCTGCCAAAGAGCTTGGGATGGTAATTTGCTCTCTCTGCTTTCTTCCTGAAGAAAATTATTTTCATCAACCCTAGGACCCATGAGACTCCATATGTGACCATGCTTTACACCCCTCATAATATGGTAAGTATAACTTACACTAGTTTATGAAGCAAGCAGCCATCCTTTGTGACCAAGTGGGTCACTCTTCATTTCCTGTCCTGTCACTATTAGGGTTGAAGATCCTGTAAACCAAGTAAAAAAATAAAATAAAACATATTTCTACTTCTACTTTATACCAGTCTCAAGATAGCTGTGTGCCAGGCCAATTACTCCCTTCCTTAGCAGCCTTGAAGGTCCTAGGCACTTGACCAAAGAGGTGTTTTTGATGACCCCATCAAAGAACAAAGAAGCATAACAACACACTCCTTATAAAATCAAGCAGCAAGTTCTTAGTCCCAAGTGGTGATCTTGGATGGATAGGGGACATTTTGAGCATACCATTCATGAAATGATAAACTTTTCAGTTCTCAGAGTAGTAAGGAGGGGAGCCAGCAGAACTGCCACCTTGAGCTTCTGTAGGGCAACCTTTGACTTGTTTAGGAACCTGGCCAACAGAGCCCTTGGAATGCAATACTGAAGGACAAGGGCATGCAGGAAGGCTGGGCATTCTTCAAGAGAATCCTGGAGGTGGAAGAACAGGCTATTGCCATGTCCCAAAATACAAGTCAGTAGGACACACCAGCCTGGCCGAACAGAGAGCTTTGGTTAGAACTTGGGGTGAAAAAGAGACTTTATGATCTTTGGAAGGAGGAGCAGGCAGTTCAGAAGGATGTAGTGAGGTTATGCAGGGAGAAAATAATTAGAAGGACCAATGCCCAAGTAGAAGTGAATCTGACTCTGCCATATAAGACAATAAAAATATTTCTGTAAATACATCAGCAAGAAAAGGAGGGCTAAGGAAAAACTCTATCCTTTAATGGATGCAGAAGGAGACAGAGGATGAGGAAGAAGCAGAAGTACTTAACGGCTTTTGTGCCTCAGTCTACAATAGTGAGACCAGTTCTCTAGGTCAGCTGGAAAACAGAGATGAGGAACAGAATGAATCCCCCACATTAGAGGACAAAAGGTGAGTGAGCTGCTACTTAGACCCAAGTAAGTCTACGGGGTCAGATGGAATCCACCCAAGGGTACTGAGGGAGCTGATGGAAGGGCTCACCAAGCCACTTCCAAATATTTATTAGTACTCCTGACTAAGCAGGGAGATCCAAGTTGACTGGAGGTTAGCAAATATGGTATCCATCCACAAAAAGGATTGGGTGAAGGATCTGGGGAACTGCAGGCTACGGACTGCCCTCAGTGCCAGGGAAGGTTATGGAACAGATCATCTTGAGTGCAGATACGTGGTGTGTGTGATTATATAAATATCTTGGTATATTTGGACTGATACCCTTGTCTTTTAGACAAATGTTAAAATTTTAATATAACAAATGACAATATGTCTAGCCCTCCTGTGATCTCTGACAGGGCTCTGTTGTCCTGGAAGCATTTTTCTTAAAGTATGACAATTTCTTTCCAGCATAAATTGGGGAGAATAGGCTGCAATTTGCAATGCAATGAAATGCAATACAAAGGTCAGTTATACAGATCTATACAATTAAAGTTAGAATAGGAACAACATAAGACAAAAGAGCACGATGTTGTGGTCCTCTTCTTTGGAACTTAACATAGCACAAGGCATGAACAAGTAAAAACAGAGTAAAAATTACAGGAAAGAATACTTTTATCAGCTGTTATCAGTGAAAAAGGAAAAAGAATTTACTATATATCATTCAGTATATCTTCCTCTCCCTACCTTAAAAAAGGGACATCACAATTTGTTTGTGCACTAGCACTTAGAGTCTTCAACGTTAGCAGCAGAGGCAAGTTTTCTAAAAGTCTAGTGTCTTTAGAAAGTGTGGAATTCCAGGGTACCATTTCTGCTATTAAAAATGGTCTTTAAACTTATCACACTCAAGTGTGAGGAAGAAGTGAAGAAATGAATCTCCAGAATCAGTACCTGAATTCCACTCTTTATAGGGAGGTCATTCCTCCCCTGTATTGGGCCCTGGTGAGGCCACACCTTGAGTGCTGTGTCCAGCTCTGGCCCCTCAGTTTGGGAAGGACGTTGAGAGGCTGGAGCACGTCCAGAGGAGGCAACAAGGCTGGAGAGGGGCGGGGAACACAAACCCTGTGAGGAATGGCTGAGGGAGCTGGGGGTGTTTAGCCTGGAGAAAAGGAGACTCAGGGGTGACCTTATCACTCTCTACAGCTTCCTGAAAGGTGGCTGTAGTCAGGTGGGGGTTGGTCTTTTTTTCCAGGCAGCAACTTACAGAATGAGAGGACGCAAGTTTCATCAAAGGAAATATAGGTTGGATCAGGAAAATCTTTTTTATGGAAAGAGTGATCAAACTACTGGAATGCTTTGCCTGGGGAAAGATAGTGGAGTTACCATCCCTGGATATATTTTAAAAAAGATTGGAGATGGCACTCACTGCCATGGTTTAGTTGAGGTGTTAGGGCATGGGTTAGACTCAATGATCTTGAAGGTCTCTTCCAACCTAGTGATTCTGCGATTCTTTGGTTCTGTGATTTTAAGTACCAAAATCTTCATTTTGCCTAATTAAACCTAAGCAGACGTTCTTCAAAAAATAATCACAAAATTTAGGATACTGAGTCAACATTTACCAGATGATCTGTTGTACGTGCACAGGTATTCAGTCTCGGACTGTGATCTCAGGGAAGTAACTGAAGTGAGCCTTTGTCTCAATGTAAGATTCCATGACTCTGACATTTTTCATTGAATCATTATTTGATACAGACCATTAAAAGGTACCAACTCATGTCTGGACCATAGAATTTTATTGTTTTGTTTTTTTTCCAATATCTATCATTAGGTTGAAGCAGCCATGCCAATGCTATTTTAGGCTTTGTGCAGCAATCAGGAAGAGAAGATGTACAGAGATTTCCTAATCTAATAATGCTTTCTAGTGGATATAATTCAGAATATGATTCAGACAGTAACAGCCCTTTCTGTTAAATATAAGGGCTCTAGTTCCACTTCCTGATCCAGCTAGGATCAGTGTTGCATTCATAAAAGTACCTCAGAATTAGCATACTGCTCAACACTGAAGGCTTTTACAGCTAAAAACCATTGGTAGATGACAATATAAAATATTCATAATCAGCTGTCTTCTTGATTTCAGTGGGACAATTCACATCAAATAGATCTTGTAAGTGTTTAGGATCAGCCCCAGGCTCTGTCTCTAAACTTTTGTTTGGCATAATCATTGTCTCACACGCAGAAATATTAAGAGGTTTTTCATCTACTTCAATGTGTGCAGTTGCATATATTATTTTTTAATCTTGTTTCTAAGAATTATATAAAAAAAATTAAGAAAATGTTGAAAATCTAAAGTTTAAATAAGCATTGAACAGATTTCTCAAGGTGGTTATGAGATCTCCATAACTGAAGGATATTAAGAGTAGAAACCACAAACAATTTTACTCTAGGGTAGGAGGACGGAGTACCTAATTTCTTGAGGTCCTTTCAAGAGAAAATCATGGTGACTGTGACATGTCTATGCAGAGAAGAAAAGTACTTCTTCCTTTCTTGATGGTGCTGCAAACCTTCAGTCTGCAGGTCGTTTTAGGAGAACATCTCTTGCTTGCCATATTGTCATAAAGAAGTGAATAACTATTGGCTGGTATTTAATTGCAGACTGATTCGTCCCTAGAAAAGAAACACAAAATTAATTGAATTTCTAAATAAAAACCAAGTCCCTAGCCCAGTTATGAGCTCTGGATGCATCCTTATTCTTGAAAAAAAAGCTTTCATGTTGCAATCTATACCCTAGGAAGAGTATAAGGGGATTGGGTATGTACTATGCTATGGTTCTATAAAGACTTACAAAGGATCAGAGTAGGCATTTCACTATATCTGAAATCATGTTTATGGAGATGGATGATAAGGAATTAGGGTATGTACAGAGTGTGTCAAATATGGTTACCATAAGGTGAAATGACTTCTAAAATTGATTGGGCCATGACCAAATAGAGTATGTCCAAAAGGGTTAAGGAAATAAGCAGAGAAATTGAAGAAGCTTTGGCAAGTATTTTTATGTACTTCTGCTCTTCAAAATAGATCAAGTGAAATCTGAGACAACTGGAGAGCAGCCAGCATAATGCCATTATTTTAAAATAGCCTAAGGAGAGACAAGGGAGGTAAAGACTCACTAACTCATTGGAATTCTCAGAGGATACAGCCGTCAACCTAGACAAAGGAGATATGCACATTGCATGAACTTCCAGAAAGTGTTCAGCAAAATTCAGCATTGTAGGTAGTCTCAGTTGCAAAGTCAAGAAACAAATCAAGAGATGGCATATTAAGTTGAATGGAGTAAAACAGCTATAATAAATGCATGCTGAAAGTGGAAAAAAGTTAATGAGGACATTTTTGATCAAGTCAGGTGCTTAAAAACAAAATAAGATGTGACACAGCTAGACTACTAGCTGCACTTCTCCTTCCAAAGAGTCTGTCCAAAGGAGGTGTCTTGCTTGAGATTGACTCATTAATGTAGATCCTTTGAAGGCTGACATGTTTATAATACTACTGTACTACTCTCTGTTGTCAGAGCGTGCTCCAACATATGTCCTTCTGTCCTTTACTTTATCACAGGGGAATTTTCATGTTAATGAAAACATATCCTGTTGTCCTCAGAAAAGAAATACATTTTATATGCACCATGGGAAACTGCAGCATAAGGTTCCCACACTGTCCTGTGAGACGGAGGGGAAAAAAACATCAATTCTGTGTCTATACCATTCAGTCCATGACAACTTTATTGATATTACTAGCAATTGAATGATTTTATATGTGAGGGCTGTGCCACAGGCTGAGATCACAAGTGTAACAAATTAGCATATTCCATTGAATTTTTATGCAGTCACAACCTTTGGTAGCAAGTCAAGATAGATCTCTATTTGCAGGAAAGCAAGAACTGGCTCTGACCCTGATTAGTAATTCCCTGAGCCATTCAGTCTTATGATTATTATTTATGTTTCTATATTGGTTTTAAAGATGGAAGAGATAAAGAAAAAAATTGAAGAGGGATAAATCAAAAGCTTTTATACCTTGAGCTGACATCACTAGTCTTCTCTAGCAAGTATACTACCAATAAAGCAAGGAATTTATTATTTATTCAATGTTTTCCATAGCAATAATGAAGGATTATATAAAATATTTCTTATCAGTTTTGATATTAGCATGGGAATTAGTTGGGGATATTTTATGGGGTTAATACAGTCAAAAAAAGGGTAAGACATACTTTTAAATAATTAAGAAAATTTTTTAAGTTTTGTTTTAATGAGCAAGCAGAAGATGTTCTCAGCAGTGTCTTCTTTCCCTTTAACAAATAAAAATACTTTATTTTTTTTAAAAGTTATTTAAAATATTTTAGCTGCATTTGTGTTTAAGATGACTTTATTCTGGAAGTGTCCTTCTTGAGGATGTGAGGAAACTATTTAGAGAATCATGTATTAGTGCAACAGGTTACACCATAACTTTGAATGTAATAGTCACCAATTTCATGATTTTTAACATTGTCCTTACATCAGAAATTCTAAAAAGGTCAAGCAACTATATATTAATTCACTTTCCGATGATAATTTGTATGTTTTTCCACTCCATTTGAAGAAACAGTATTAATGACACCAGATTTGCTCATCTATGGAGATCATAGAATCATGGAGTCAAAGAATCATTTGGGTTGAAAGCGACCTTGAAGATCAGAGAAAGTCCTCAAGCTGCACCAGGCAATGTTTAGATTAGTTATTAGAAAAAAGTGTTCAAAAGGTCTGACTGCAGCACTTGGGGATATGGTTTAGTGGTCAACATGGTGGTGCTAGGCTAATAGTTGGACTCAATGATCTTAGAGGTCTTTTTCAACCTTAACAATTGTATAATTCTATGTTTTAGTTCCAACTCCCCTGCCATCACCAGGGGCAGGTTTCGTTAGATCCAGTTGCTCAAAGCCCCATCCAACCTGACCCTGATCCCTTCTGGTACTCTGGGAAACCTGTTTCAGTGCCTTATCAGCTTCAATTTCTTCCTAGTATATTTAATAATTCAGTTATTCATTTGACATCCAAATAAATCAAGTCTCTATACTAAAATTTTGCCTAAAGTCTATGTTGTGGACCTTAAAAACTGAATTTTGAGCTTCTGAGACTCACTGTTAAGCTCCTTAAACTGTTTATAATATATAGTACTAGTAATATTTAAATAAAGAAAGAAAGAAAGAAAATACACCTCTAAACTGAACAATCACCTGCATGCAAAATAAATATATTGACTAAACATTCTAAATTAGGTTGAATCAGTTCCTTGTGGGGCTTTGCATGTGTATACACATGCAAGTATAGTTCTATGGTACTTAAAAGTCTCCTCTGTGAAACTGGCCTATCTCCTACATTTTTAGGTGTTCTGTCTCTCAGAAATTTTTGTCCTGTTATTTATCTCAAACCATCAAGAGATTGTGTTGTATGGGGTGCAGTCGGCAAGCTTCTGGCAGAAGGAGCTCTCTGAGGAGAGGCCAGGGGTGCTGGACACAGATGGTTCAAGCCAGATCCAATCCACCCACCACGTGGCACGGTTGACCTGGGGATACCTCAGGGAAAATGTACTCAAGAAAGGGTTTAAAGCACCTAACAGAGAGAAGATGGACAAAAACTGTAAAAAAACCAACCATGCAGACACCAAGGCCAGAGAAGGAAGAGAATAAGACACCTGCAGCCTGTAGGGAAGTCCATGGTGGAGTACATATCCATACACATAGAGCACCCTACAGCAGAGGATTTAGATATTCCTGAAAGGCTGTGGAAAATGGAGAGCCCAAGCTACAGTGGGGAAGACTTGAGGATGAAGTGGCAGAGAGGAGTTGTTACTGACATAATTATATGTTGGCTGGGGTGGGACTAGAAGTAGAGGAGTTGGGAATGTAAATGTTGTTCTTCGCTTGCTGTTATCTAAATCTATTTTAAGTGACAACAAACAAAATTAATTTTCCCAAATCTGAAACTACTTTGTCCGTGACATTAATTGATGAGTGATCTCCCTATCCTTATCCCAAGCTTTTGCATCTTATTTTCTCTCCAGTACTCTTTAAGAAAGCAGCTGGATGCAGGTGTGGCAGCCAGCCAAAGTTGGCCCACATCACACCTATGTAACTTGACAGCATCTTCCTTTACTGAGAGAAGCAACTCTAACTACATGAATAGAAAGAAGAAATTACTCTGAAGCATATCTGTCTCTTTTCTTTGTCTCTAGGTGGAGCTAAGATTAAACAATCAATTTATCAAGTCTAAGGTTAAGTGAGATGACTTCTGTTGTGGTTGGCAAAACGAAAGTTAGAAAGGAAACAGAAATTACTAAAAATAAAAAGCATTTCAGATTTACCAGAATAAATATGGTGTTATTTTCCTATATCTGACAAATGTCATCAGATTAAGTTAATTATGAAAAGTGTGATAGGTATTTCACTGAGAAGTGTTAGAAGTAATAAACCATCAAATAAGATACCCTCAGTCAGAGAACATATGCAACATACAAGACTTTTGTGAACCTTGATCAACACCTGAAAGGTAACAGGCAGCAAGAAACTGCTTTTAAGTAAGATCAGATTCTGCTGTTTCCAATGGAGAGAAGTCAAATACTGGAATTCGTGTGGCAGTAAAACAGAAGATTCAGTTTAAAATAGAAAATGCAAGTGCGTATCTATTTTGGTCTGCCTTTGTCATTAACTTCTCTCACTAAACAAAGGTATTTTATGAGTCTCATGACTCTACCCATGTAGTGATTTATGTATTGTCCATCAGTGTTCCACCAGCCAAACCTAAATGAGAAAGACCATAAAGTTATGTCATTTTACCTTTTCCCCCATCATTCACTTAAAATGGCTTCTCAGGAGATAATTTGCAATACTTTCTGACCTACAGTTATGATATCTACCTGCTTCTTTCTAATTAACAGACATGGCTCTGTCTTTTGCACCCAGTATTTCCCTGAAGCTCAATTCCCCAGCCATGAACTTTACTAATGGACAATCCTAACTCAGCAGTATAACGATACAAAAATAAACACAGTGGAAGAAGTGAAGATGACATTGCAAAGAAGCTCATATTTCCACAGTGAATTTCATCGTTGATACCCACAGCTTCTAAGGTCTGACTATTAAAAAACCCATTGCTATTGAAAGGATGTATATGAGGTACTTAGCCCCAAAGAGCTAGAATAACAGCAACTTCCTTATTTTCAATTTTTTTTCAATGTACTAATAATATTTGTTTAAAAGTCATCCATAAAGATGAACTGTGCATACACAATGCAGGAAAAAAAACCTCAAAAAACCAAAACAAACACATTGAAGAAAACCTTCTTTTCAGCCATACATGTATTGTAAATCATTAATTCCCAAATGGTAGTCTTTCATTGTTTGATGCTTGAAAATGTGTCTGAACTTCGTGCACATGTACTCTACAGAATTATTGCCCTTAGGAAAACTCTACTGAATTTTAATTTTGATAAGATATTGACTATTAAAATCAAATTAATGGCCTAATGATGTCATCTTTAATGAAATGGAAGTAGTAGACTGAAAAAAATGAATTAGAATAAAGTAGATACCACAGGAATTTATGTCAGGTATTCCTTTTGTTTTGCTTTCAGCTATGAAAGAAAACATAGGAAAATGACTGTGTTGCTGAAATGCTTAAGAAGAACAAGTAAAGGGACTCATTAAAATATAAAACAAACATGGAAAATATTTCATAACTTATAAATTCTATTGAGATGCATTATAAATAAAAGCACTTTTAAGCATTGCTTTCAGGAGTTCACCATGCTGCAGTTCTTTTTGTTTGTTTGTTTTGTTTCGCATTGTGCTTATTCTTAATGCATAATAATCTTAGATTTTAAAGGATGCAGAAGATACCTAGATTCAAGGTTGGTGGGGATTTTTTTCCTTTTCCTTTTTCAATTAGAATTTGAAAGCTACACCTCAAGGTTATTTCTCACTAAGCTTTTTCCTAATATGAAAATAGGAAGAATTTTAATGTTCCCATTTATTTTCTTTGAAGAATATTGATGAATACTAGCACAGAATTGCCAAGAATTTTCCAGTCAGAACAATTAGAAAGACTCCTGAATAATGATAAGATTTTAACTTCACCTTTTCCAGCCCCTCTTCAATCCTAAAGTATAGACTTTTTGTAACCTCACTGTGTCCCTGAATGTTTTCAGCTGGAGTTTTGACTTCTTGGTTTTTTCAATAGCAGGTATAAGAGTCATTTAACAAAGTAAAAGGTCCATGTGTACCATAAAGACTTTCTGTATCCTATTAACCTCAATGAACTGTTTAGGGCACCCCATGAGGCAATTACGATATCAAGATAAGTCAGCAGCCAGCTGAGCATTATATTTTTTATTCAGGAATTGTAAGAAAATAAATTATCTAATCCTTGTTTCAGGAAGCAACTAAAGACCTATGGCGCTCACACTGAAAACAAAACCCAAGAAATATTATAAAATGTTCAATGAACCATTGAATTTTTTACTAATCTTTTCTCCAGTGAAGAAGTGAACCAATTTCTCCTTTATTTGTACTCTTAATACTTAAACTTCAAAAAAAATTTCAAAGCTTTAAAAGTTCACCCCAAAAGACAACTAAAGGAAGTAACGTGTATAACAGCACACAGAAATTAATTTATGCAGAATATAGAATCCATGGTTTCACTTGTTCAAAATTACTAGTAAGACTGGTGATGTCCTATGTTAAAAGTACGTTGATATACCTAATATTTTTACAAAATAAGCACTTCCTACATAGCTGTAAAGTATAAAAAACAAACAGCTCCCCAAAAACCCAAACAGTCGTAGGTATTTCTAGCCCATGTATACGTAGACTTAATTTTGTTCCAGACCTTGCCTAGTCTCTAATAACTGAGTTTTAGACAACCAAAAGTTTTCATGCAGTCCTTTCACTAAGATATGATTTCTTCCAAAATTTATTTTGTTTTCTTATTGTTTCTATTGCTGTCATCATCACCTCTTCAATGAACTTTTATAAATCATATCTTCAGCATACCTTGGAAGTCTCCTTAAGTAACCCTGAACACCATGTACATGGCCAGTTCATCATCTCAATGTGAAGCTGAATATCCCACAGAGAACATTTTACATGTCAGATGTGATTGACAGAAGAAGTTGGAGATACAGCTGTTGTCTGTTTCAAGCCTTTCCACTCTTGCTCTAGTTGAGCAGTTCAAAAGTTTGGCTCATCATCTCCTAGTCACACTTGGCTTCTCCAAATTACATCTACCTCTTCAAAATGTTCACACACCTTGAAAGAAGACTCATTCTTTATTTAAACAAACAACAAATAAAAATATTGGTATGCATGTAATCAGATGGAAGGATAAAGAGTTCAGTCAGCCAGCAGTTTGAATCTAAAGATTACTTGCAGTGGTTTTCCTTATACATAATTAATGTCATACATATCTTCTTAGATGAGATTTTTATCACAAATTGTCATCTTTTTCATCTGTCTTCCACAATCTTACTGCAGTTAATATGTGGAAAACTTCTTACCCTGATCATTATTTGTTGTTTTTAAAATTCTGTTTGCAAGCACCTGGTTGGTTGAATGGATGAGATGTTAAAGGGATTCTTAACACCTCATCATGTCCTAGCAGCATATAGACCTCATGTTTCACAGACTGTTACAGAACAACATTTAATTCTTTACCTTTTTCTTAACTTTGACAAAAATTTAAAGCGGGTTCCTTGACTTCCAAGCACAGGTTTCTGTAACCCAGATATCATATTAATGTATCCCCTCAAAATACACCTGTCGTGCATTAGAAACATTTTTGGTAACTACATCAAAATGAACACTTAATTTATATCATTGTGAGTGCTCTTTTATTTTGTGAGCACAGCTATCCAACAACATTCTAAAGCTATTAAAGTTTTATTAAGTAAAAACATTCATTTTCACTTAAGATCAGCAGTACAGGAAGAGGATTGATATAACTAGCAAATAAAAAAAAGAGAAAGGAATGCAACCATAATGTGGACACTTAGGATAGGAGGAATGGGCAAACACAGAATACTCAATAGTATGGAAGAGAGAGAAATCTGTCTGGAAATCCACCTTCCCACATGTCTGGGAAAAACTGGAGAAATTTCCTTGTTAAGCTTAACAGATTGCTTTTAAACTTCATCCTTCTTTCATTTAAGCTTCAAATTGAGAAATATTTTCAATAATTGCCAAGACATTCACAGGGAAAATGTTTACATATTTCTTCAGTGAACCAAAGGAATAAAAACAAATGGTCTTTATTTTAGGAGCAGTACAGAGTTGAAAGGCTAATAATTGAAAATAAACTTTTATTATGCGCACAAAAAAGTTAAAGCCAAAGCCTTATTCAAAATGTTGAAACTTAAAAAAAAAAAGGTAATTAAAATCCTTGAGTGTGTGGAGTAACAGATTTTGAGTTTTCAGGGATGCCTGGAGTTTCCTGTAGACTAAATGTTATAATATTATCAAGGGTCTATATTGCAGAAGGATGTATTTTTCTTATTTCTTTTTTTATCAGTTTCTATGTTCCATGATTTTAAAAGTGGAAGCTACTAGACAAAGTGAAGTCCTTCAGAGGCAAGGGGAGATTAATTCTGCCGGAGAAGAAATATGTCCCAGGGGAAAAAATTACCAAAACTAGCAAGATATTACCTAGTGAAAGAATCACACCAAGAGCAAAAGGAAGTCACTTGCAAAGATTGCTAAGAGGAGCAGAGAAAAAGTATTAAGTCATAAAGCTGATAGAAAACTGGAGTTTAAGTCTTAATAACAGATGATTTTGTGATTTCATGATCTCAGGAAGGTGTGATTAGTTGGAGACTCTGAAAACTTTGAATCTTCTCTTTCAATCAAGAAAATTATGATCTGAGCCATTAGATGTCTGTATGTTTGATCTTAGTAATACTTAAATTCCTGGACTGTCAAAAGGACTTTGAAGGACACAGAGGAATACAGAAATTGAGGGGAAAAAAAAAAAGTGTAATACAGGTTTGAAAATGTGAATTATAACAGATTAATGTAACATTCTTCCATAAAAAGAAAAAAAAAGGAAGGTAATAAACCAAATCCACCTGAATTTCACTATGAAATCGAGTTGGCAGTGTGCCTTTGTGGCCAGGAGGACCAATGGTGTTGTGGGGTTCATTAGGAAGAGTGTGACCAGCAGGTCGAGGGAGGTGATCCTCTCCCTCTAATTGGACCTAGTGAGGGCATATCTGGAGACCATATGAATTCCAGTCTTCACAGTCTCTAAAAAAAACCAAGGAGTTACTGGAAAGGGTCCACTGGAGGACCATAAATGTGATAAAGAGTCTGGAGTATCTCTCTTTTGAAGAAAGATTTTGGGTCCTGGACCTGTTTAGTCTGGAAAAGGGAGGACTGAAAGTAGATTCATAAATACATAAAAATATCTCAAAAGTGGATGTTGAGAGGAAGGTGCTAGACTCTTTTTCATGGTGCACAGAAACAGGGTAGAAAGTCTAAGCCACAAAGTGAAACACAAGAAATTCTGCCTCAATATGAGGAAGATCTTCTTTACATTAAGGGAGGCAGAGCACTGAACAGGCTGCCCGGGGAGGCTGTGGAGTCTCCCTCTGAGGAGACATTCAAAACTCACCTGGAGGTGCTCTTGTGTCACCTGCTGTAGGTAACACTGCCTTGGCAGGGGTGTTGGACCAGATGATCTCCAGAGATCCCTTCTAACCCTAACAATTCTGTGATTTGATGATTCAGTCAAGAGTTTAATGTGGCATTAAACTGGAAATATTACAAGGGGGAAAATCCAGAGATTAGTAGAGGAATTATAAGGTGAATAGACAGCTTGCAACAGAGAGGATGCAAATAGGAAAAATTAAAGCAGAAGAGTATCAGACTGTCTACCAAGAAATCAAAGATCAGCTCAGAGGTCACTGTTATTTAATAATTTCATTACTGATATTGGCATGGATATTAGAAATATAATAATGAAGTTTGCCAAAGACACTGTGTTGGAAACATCATCAAGCAGTGCTCAGAAATAATATAGAAAGAATTTGATGACCTTGAGAATCAAGGTAATATAAATTGAATTAAATATGGGTAATACAGATATAAAGTCACACACTTTATAATTAACATACAAAACTTTTTGTCAGTAGAATTGTCAACTGAATATTGAAAAGGAAGAGGACAAGGGTTTTAATATGGGATGTCTAGAGCTGCCAACATTTTTTATCTGGGAAAAAGAAATACAAGTGTAAGGTAAATCAGCTGATAAAATTTTCAGTGTAATTAAGGAAATATTACTTCGGTCAAGTATATTCATCAGGATACAGTCTTGGTAAACCAGGTTTGAGAAAAAAAAAAAATCAGAAGGAATCAAGCAGAGGAAAGAGATAATGAAATCATGAGGAGAATGTAAGTAGAAGATCAGAAATGCACAGGTTTTTACCAAATCTCTAAAATTAATTCCAGTCAAATACAGTATATTAAATAAGCTTCAATTGAAAGACCCTTTTAGAATGCATTCTGTAAATACCTCTAAGTTTTCATTTAGGAAAGCACCTTTTTAATTTACTTCATTTTGCTTTATATTTACTATATATTTTCATTTACTATGAAAAGAACACTAGAGAGGTATGTCAATAAGATAGGTAATGAGTTTATGAGTTTATGAGCAGAGCCATAAAGAAGACCTGCTGGGGAAAACTCATCTCAAGTAAGTTTATAGTGCTAAAATTATTCTTTTGCAAAAATTATTCGAAATGCTAAGCCATGCATTATTAACTGTATTCTGCTGGGTGCTACATAAAAACATTCTTCTAGTAGAAATATTGTTACCCACAGCACACTAGTCTGTAAATTGCAACCAGCTTTGTGAATGGTTATATGATTTGGGAAACATGAATCCATGTTGCAATGAGTTAGTTATTATTTTCTTTTTCTGAGTTTGCTAAAAAATTACTGCATTAAAAATAAAGGTGGAAATAAATTGAGTTGTGATAGCTTAATCTGATGGGATCATCAATATATAAAAAAAAAACAAAAAAAACCTCATGTGAGGAGAACACAAAGCCAGAATTCAGTATTTTGCTAAATCTTCCAAATGTTAGAAAAAGACAGGTAGTCTCAGTGTAGGTTCTATTGGATAACCAGATAGATTGAAGTGATAGTCTCCTGGTTGAAAGTAAGTAGCACATCTAGCTCATTTATGTGCTGTTTTATCTGCTTAGATCTTTAAAACAAGGGAAAACTGTTGAGGGAACAAGGTATCCCAGTGGGAAATTTATTTTCTATTTAGTTTCATTCTGTCAAAGTACCTCTATATCAGCTTTCAGAATCAGGACCTTTGATCTATCCTTCTGGTTTAAACAGTAAGAGAGCATCGAACAGATTCAAGCTAAAGCAGAATGTATATTAAAGGAAAAAGGTGGGAATTGGAAAAAAAAGAGAAAAAGAATTATACACTCGTTTTGATGTTCCCAAGTAGATATGTTATCAAGGAGATTTTTTTCCTAAGACATTAAAAAAAAAACCAAACAAACAAAAAAAAAACAAAAACAAAACAAAGCAAAACAAAAAAAAAACAGACCAGGAAGAGGAAGAATGTGCACAGGAACATTTTTTAATATGTAATTTTTATGCATAAAGCAGATGACAAGAACAGTACTTTGACCAATAAATAGGAGACAGCTTGAGGGAGATCAGTATAAGGTAAAATCTGGGACATGGAAACTCCTCTGCCAGGGACTTCTAAGACTGAGCTTGAGTTGTTTTAGTGGGAGAGGAGAAGAGGAGGAATAAGAATGTTAGATGATTTATTTTTTAAACTTACTTACTGCCCAAGATGAAATCATATCCAGTAGTTAAGATTCTGCACTTACATATAGTAACACATGTGTTTTGACTATGTTCATCTAATTGAAAGTACATGATTCACCTCTGTAATAGTCAGGGTGGTCTCCTTTCTGAACATATTTCTACCTGAAAACATAGATCAAAATCATATAAATCTAATCGTAAAATCAGTTATTTTTAACTTGACTACAAAAAGACTATAGAGTGTTGGACTCCAATATATGTTTTTTATATTTACTCATATCAGTCCCACTGTGAACTTGTGTGTTCAAATGTTGAAATGTTCAAATCAAACCTTTATTCAATCAAATTTCTCAGTTAATATTGTGAAGAATTTTGCTCTTAAATCTAAGAATCCTTGCCTCAGTTCTTTTTATGAAACAGTATAATTGACATTTTATTTAGTAACTCTGGTGTGGCAATTAAGAAAAACAACTAGTCATATTTTTAATGTCTGCCAGTATTGGAATGGATTTAGCAAGGCAATAGTTATAACCTTGGAATAAGCATATGCCTGCTGTGCCACTCAACATATTTGTATGAATATAAATAAAAGCAGTAACAAACCTTACATTTTTTTATAATATATTGATGGTTTATGTATTTAAAACACTACAGAAAGCTGAAAAATATTTCTATGCATTCTTCATTTTTTTCTATTATTTCCATATGATACACACTGACTTTTCTTATAGTAGCACTTGAAACAACTCATGATATTGTTTTCTTCATCCTTTTGCTTTTTCACCTGGAACACTGCTGGTGCCAGTGTTGCTTCAAGCTCTTTAAAAGTGATGGTTAAGGGCCAGAAGTGCAAAGACAAGGACAAAACACCGTTGCTTCAGGGCTCTATTCAATTCTCTTTAATCAGGCAGAGTTGCCATTGAAATCAGTGACAGCTCTGCTTGAATAAGAAGGGCTGGATAGGGATTTCAGTACTATGAGCATGTAACTTAACAATCTGCCCTACATGGCAGGTAAGGACTAGCAAAGACAGAACAAACAGTTTTTCTCAGTTAAAAAAACACTCTTTATATTCCATTTCTGTGGAATTGAAATAAAGCTGTAAATTTTTTGGAGAAACATGTTCCTTTCTCTCTTACTCCTCTGTAAACACATAAACAATTCAGCCAAAATCTCTCATCCCTATTCCTATACATCTCTTCTGGTATCATGCCCAGTTTTGTACAGGTGAGCTTTCCCATCTAAGAAATTTTCCTCTCATGGTCAAAAGAGAATAAGTGCATGAATATGACCCGATATAACCTAAGTACTCTGAAAATGTACCCCATTCTTTAAAAATCTCTAAAAATTTTTCTTCTTAGCAGAAAAGTAAATAAGTCTACAATATATTTTGAAACTGGAGGATATTCCTCAGCAAAATGCTTTGAGACCCACTGAGTCGTGACTTAAGTCTTTTTTTTAGAACACTCTTAATTAGTACCATGAGAATAAAATGCCAATGATTTATTGTCAGAAAATAAAGAAAAATGGCAACTTGGTGCTTTCCTGACTTTAAAATATACATTTTTGATATCCTTTTCTTTTCTCAGATATAATAAGTTTTGGTGAAAAACATTGTAATTTTAAAACACTGAGAAACAGCCTCAAGTGTGAATTTCCATGCTGCTAAATATATTGTCCTCATTTACTGACATGAAGAGTCACTTGGCAGTCTCTGGTGCAATGGAATTATAGATTATGCAATTCTTAATCAGCTGTGTAATGCGCAAGCTTTCCTCACCCAATTGTACCAGTTCAATTTAGGTCATTAAAACTGCCACAAGGCAGCTTTCCTCCTCTGGCATTGACTGTCTGGAAAGACATGATTTTCCAGCAGTACAAGTCAGCAGTCACCTGCTGAGAGAGTCGGTGTGGCTTTTAAAAGCTGGTTCAGCACAAGAAGAAAAAGAGAGCTGACACTAACTATAGTTGTCAGAAACTCAAGTACTGAGCTTTTAAACATCTCAGAAAACCAAACTAGAATGGAGAAAAGAAAAAAAAAAAATAGGAGAATTAAACGATTTAAATAAATGGGGAAAAAAAGAAGCCAAGCAAAGATAACAGAAGGGAGAAAAATTAAAAGAGCGCAAATAGAAGTCGAACATTAACTACCTATAGGAAGGTATTGAAAAATAAACCAACAAAAAAATCTGTTCATACTTAAAATAGAGTTTCAAAGCTTAAAGTAATGAGTGATACTTCTCAATTAAAATTGATATTTTAGGTTTGACACTATATAGAATTGATCTCTCTCCATTGAAATCATATGAATTTCTCTGTTAACTTAGGTCTATATTGAGTATAGTCTCAAACACAGAATCAGAATAGTTTGACCAAAAATAAAACCCAAAAAAACCCTAGAACAACAGATGAGTAAATGTATGTAAATATGATTCACACATATATCTATATGAATTTACTAAGGATGCATACCTGCAGTTTCACAGGTGATAGGCACTCTTGTTAAACCAATATATGGTGGCAAAAAGAAACTTAACACTTTACAAATAGGTAGAACCTATTTTACCAAAGAACCTATACACAATATGCTAATATTTTGCTTGAAAGCACATCTACAGAAACAAAGTACATGATAACATCCATGCGTACTGGGCATTAATTTGAGCTGACATTTGTTTTCCTAGGCAGGCTAAAAATATTAGTAAATATGAACAGCTTATTTGGGCTGAAACAAGGAGGAACTGGTTACCATGGAAGGTGGCAGCAGGGAGAGAAGAGAGATTTATGTTTCAAAATTCAGCCTCTGAATTTAAAGCAAAAATCCTACTTATCAAAGGTAGTGGATGAATTCATAATTGGTCTGGGTTTAATTTTTTACTAATTATTTCATAATAAGCTATAGAAAAATATATTGCAAATAAATCTATTAGAATTATTTTTTAAAACAAAAACTAGGTCAAATGAATGGTTTGTGGGACATTGGTTTTCTGTGAGCAAGTTGCCCTGCCTCAAGGCTGGTATCTTAATTGCATCTGAGCATTGTAGCAGTTTTCCAAGATGGAAAAAGTATGCAGGTCTTGAGATCTACTCTGAAACTCAATAAACTAGAATTATGTTAATTAGTAAAGGTAAAATGGATCTAAAGAAAGAATGGAGTTTTTTCATCTTATGCTGAAAATCAGTGTTAAACAGCAAAATTGAAATCATCCACTCTAGTGATAACTGTTTTAGAGCTAGAAAGGGTGAAAAAATCAGGTGGATTCTCAGTTTCTTTGTCATTCTCATGTAGAGGCTTGAATATATAAATAATATCTTATTCAATACTCTGGCTTTAGCACAAGAGCATTCAGAAGAAGCATGGTATGGGTAGAGAATAAAATATCTGAGAAAAAAACATGGCATTTTTCAGTAGGCTTACGTTTGAAATAATAAATACAACAAAGGGGTCAGAGTTCAAGGAGTAAATTTATCAAAGATAAATTGGTGATGGTATAATTTCAGCTGATAAGACAAAAAAGACAAGATGGAGAATATTCCAATATTCCACACTTCAAAATGTACAGAATTCTAAGGATTCTGCATGGTTTTCTTTTTCTGCCAATCCAAATAATTTGTACTTTTGGTTTGGATGAGAAAAGAAAAGCAGTTCTGGCATCAAGATGCAATTTATCTGTTTCAGATTGTGAAAGTCCCTCTCTCAATTGACCTATAGTTGAACTTTGTTTTAGACTTGACACACACCTAGTTCTATCAATGGATTTTCAGGGAATGGTGGCTAGTTACTGAAAAGTGCTTGTGTTCTAGAGTCAAGTTTCACTACACAAAAGGAAATTCTAACTAGAACAGCCATACTGCGTCATAACAAAGACTCTTCTTGACACTGTCTTATGCACTGGCTGATACAAATTGTTACACTAGGAATGGTCTCTTTGGTGCCACATTTTGCTTTTCTATATTTGCCATCTCCAGAAGCACAACACTCACTCTACTTTTTTTTCCAGTTACTGTCCCTTGAGATTATTTTGTTTTCCTCAATTATATTTTTTTTTCTGTTCATTTGGGAACAGAAAATATTTAAATTTTTTTCAGTGAGATTATTGTGTGTTGCTAATTGGCATGAATAAGAACTCTGGCCATTAGTAGTCAGACTGTCCAGGGTGCTCTGCCTAATCCCCCATATATTACCTTTTTTTGGCTC
This sequence comes from Thryothorus ludovicianus, assembly GCA_013397245.1. Taxonomy (NCBI): domain Eukaryota; kingdom Metazoa; phylum Chordata; class Aves; order Passeriformes; family Certhiidae; genus Thryothorus; species Thryothorus ludovicianus. The sequence goes on from VZTB01018167.1 coordinate 73,725, forward strand.
AGGAATGACAGCTTGTTTCTGTCCTCTTGTACTCATTGTATGCCCAGGCCTAAGGGGAAAATCAACAAGAACAATGGTAGATGAAGTTGTCCAAGTGAATAAAAAATCCTATAGTGAAGAAGTCTGCTCTGGTCTTGTTATTCCTCTTTAAACTGTTTGTGGCCAACCACCACAATATCCACAGTTACAATTAATATCTTCATCAGACTTCTATCACCTTCCAAAAGTTTAAAGACTGTCTGCATCCAACCTTTATGGAGAAAAACTTCTGAAAATCTACAGTAGCTTTTTCATTCAAGAATACTGAAGGCCAACATGCAAGCAAAACTATAAAGTTACAATTCCCTAATCATCCAGCAGACTTGGAAACCTACAGCACCTCTTTGATGTTTGCAGACAATGTGCTAAACTGGAGAGAATGCACTGAGGTTCCCAAAGGAATTCAGTGTATTTATAGAGTATTTTCTTTGCTCTCCTATTTGTAATTCATTTTGCTTCATCTAGGGAATCAGTAAACATAGATTTGCTTCAATGGACTAAAGAGAATAGAGGCTTCCCAAAGACAAGATCTTTTATTTGGAAAAAAGTGCAATTGTAAGATCTATGTACTGTCACATCTCACAGAATCACCATAATAGCATTTTGATTGCAATAGAAAAAAAACCCCAAAACTAATTACAGTGTAGAAAATATTAAACCCAAACTTTGATAAGTAACAGTGTTTAATACAAGGGGATTCTCAGGTGATGCTGTTTCTCAATACATTCAACTATTTCAGGTTTATAAAATGACCAAGGTTTTTTCTTGACAATTAGCTATTAACAATACTTATATACAGAAAAAATTATCCATAGAAGAATGCAGCAGTGTCTTGTGTAAAGCAGACTAACTAAAGTCTATTTATTTCAAATTTGCCTCATAAAACAACAATTAACATTTACTGTAGCCAAATTCATTGCTTCACAAAATGGCCTGAATTTTGCTTACAAACCATAATCAATAGCAGGAGTTTATCAGGTGAAGTCATGAAGTCTACACTGGTTGTGAGTTGTGACATAAGGAGAAATTTGAAATTAAAGGAATTCATTTAGATTCCAAAGAGCAATAAATTTACATTATTCATGAGGTAAAAATATTTAGCTTGATGTCATGGTTTAATCCATTTTGCACCTAAACACCACCCAGCTGCTTGTTCACTTTCCCACAGAATAATGGGGAAGAAAATTAGAAGGGTAAAATGAGGAAACTCGCGGGTTGACATAAAGACACTTTAGTAGGGAAAGTAGAAGCTGTATGCCAAGCAAAACAAAAGGAATTTGTTCACTCCATCCCATGGACAGGCAGATAGATGCTCAGCCATCTCCAGGAAAGCAGGGCTCCATCACACTCAGCTGTGTGTTTGGTAGACAAATAACATCACTCCGTGGGTTCCTCACTCTTCTGAGCTTGAATCCACGAGGTGTGGGAGTGCCCCTTTGGTCAGCTGGATTCAGCTGTCCCTGATGTGTCCCCTTTTTGAGGACTGTAAGGGTTGACACCCTCACAACACATGACTAAGGCACACAACAGGGTTTTGATTGTAAACCATATGGTTCTCTCTTATTATATCTAAGAGCATTAAAAGCAAAAAGCAACCAGCAAGCCAAGAGAAGCAATCATGACTGCAGTACAGACAAACATGGCATTGATTCAATGGCCACAAGGAATAATTGGTTTGTTCTGTTTTAATTACTCAAAAGTATTTGAACTTGCAAAAGTTCACAGCAGGCACACAAATTCATATATATGCAGTATAGAATGATAAAACTTGCTGGCAGTTGGATGTGCTCATTAGGAATCGTAAGTCAGCAGCACTACTTTCAAAAACAGAAAACTGTTAATATGCAGACTTCAGCTGAAGGAATAAATCAAATAAATCAAATATTTAGCTTGATACATGTAGTCATTTTTCTATCTATGCAGTATATTTTCAGAACACAGCTTCTTTGGATGTATTAATTATTCCAATATATTCCCCAAATGCCTTATGAAATTGTATATTATGTGAAATAGTAATAAAGAATCAGAAGCCAGGCATATCTGGTTCATAGCTACTCTATGCGTCTGAAATCTTTTGTCAAGAGAGCTGTCCCAACTCATTAATTCAAAAAGAGGTTAATAGGAAAACTAGCATCAATAAGCCAGCAAAATCCCTTTTACACTTTTCTAGAACGATCAACACCTCTGAACAATACAATTCATTGTGGAAAATGTTTCTCAGACTACTGATATCAAAGGCTAGGCTAAGAGAGGAAAATATCCACAAAACAACCAATGGATTAGAAACATTGTATTAATAGCTGGGCACATAGAAATAATCCAGTGAAATGGATTTAATGCTTTGTATTTAAATTATCAAATTGAAAATAATATAATTTAGAATAGTATTAGAGACATGGCAGCTGGGAAGGTAACAAAGTTAGAACTCCTATCTGTGTTATTTACTTGCATTTACAAAGCTCTCAGTCGGCACTTTACTTATAATTGGCCACTCACATTTGCTATCTAAGACACTCTCCCTGTGCTTCCTGTAAAATTATCTACTGATAAGTCAAGCATTCAGAAGCTTAATGCTGTGACAGCCAGGTTTGTATTTTCAGTTTTTCATAAGGCATTGCTGACTCCTGTGTTCAGAGATTTCTTACCTTTGAGGAAATCAGAATTCAAAGTGGAGTAAATCAAAATTGTAAATAAGTCCAGATTTGATCAACAGGTAAGTTTAACCTGGTAACTACCCTGAAGTATCAGGCTATTGCAGGTTGTCTCATTATAATACATAGTTTGAAGCAGGATCATATGTCAAGTTATTTCATTGGGATGTTCTGTGAAAAAAATAAGCAGTGCCAAATATTTCAAGGTGGTCTCAGTAGGGAAGTTTGAGATTATTGCATTAAACGTTTGTAAAGTAATTCTATTATTTCCCTGTAAAATTACTAATGTTAATTCATTAAGGAATGTGCTGCAGCCTTCCTTCTGCACCTTGCTTCTCCCCATGTATGATGAGTAAAGCTGCTGTAGCAAGGTTAAGTTTCATGATGGATCAAAGTCTTTCACTGAAATCAGATTCTTCAGCTGTAAAGATTCTGTTATTCAATCACTGTGCCTGAAGAAAATAATTTCCGGCATATCACCCCCTACACAAACTCATCTATTGTGATTGCCTTTTCTTATTAGTAATCTACATTTAAGTAGTTCTCTCAACACCTGGAAAACTGTAAATTACCCTATTAAGAAAGAGAGAACAGAGACCAAACCTGGTCTGGATTAGAAACAAAAGACCTCTCCTACTTACATTGTTTGATAAATGTTTGTACTTAAACGTATTAGTTTAATCTTTAATAATCTCCTGTTTTCTTTTACTAACTACTTGTCAAATACAGATTTAGTGTTCTAACAGTTATGAAGACATAAGAGAATGTTGAACAATTGCATATAATTTTTAAATTCATAATGCTAATTTCATACAAGAACATTATCCTTACCAGACATTAGTACAAATATAAAGACGCTTTTAGGCTACATTAAATTTTAAGTGTTTATCTATTTCATTGGCAAGAGAGAAAGCTGTTTATGAACAGACAGCATTGCACTAATTAAGGCACTTACAGATAATACAGAAAACACTTCCTCTTTGGAAAAAGAAATTGTCTTCCTAAAAAATTTGCTTTATTTACTGAAAAAAAAGATGTTATTTAAAAGGAAGAAAACCAAAATTTCTCTTTACAGACATTGTAGGGTAGTAAGCATAAACCATAACAGAAGGATATTTTGTACAGATGTTCTTGTTGGTGCACTGAAACAAATCAAGAGGAGCCTAAAAAATGCTTACTGAATGGATAGTTTTTATGTAAAGAAACACTGAGGATTAAAATACAGATTAAACAAAAGAAATTAGCTGTAACACTTGAAAAATGCTCCCCAGGGAGTATTCCTCAGGACAAACTCTGTAGCCATCCTATGATCTGGGGAGTACCTTTGATTCAGAGAAATTACTTTGAAAATGGAGAATGTTGAGGATGAGACATCTAATGAGACTACAATGTCTACATTTTAAATACCTTTCAAGTTTCATTTAACTACAACTGTGACGGGCTGTCTTGGAGTGAAAAATACAGGTCTGGAAACAAAGATTCGCTTTCTAGCACTAAGACAGTCAGAAATTGAAAAGAAACTACAGATTGCATAGCAAATATGTGACTTGGAAACAGTCTGAGAACATCCTGTGCCAAGCACTCCTGGAATTATTTCAGAGGGAAATAGTAACCCATTCTCTGCTCATGGACATATTTGAGTCATCCTAGATGTATTTTGTGATAAAGCATGAACTACATTTTGTCAGAAGCGTAAGTTTGAAACCGCCTCTGAAAGAGAAACCTCCTTCACAGACCATAACTATGAGTCTTAACTGGCTTGGTTTTTTCCCCTGACTGCATGACTTTGAACCTGTAAGAACATTTCTGTTACACTCTACAGAAGCTCCACCAGTAGAGCTGAAAACAGTAGATCCATGAGTAGGCTGCTGCACTGAAATCAGGTATCTGTACATGGTTGCTACGTTGTCAGAACTGTTCAGTGGGTAAACAAACACACAAAAATAATGAATTCTATTTGATTATGCAAATAATAACTCTGCCTGACTTCTGCTCTGCTGTTTCATCTAAGTGAGATCCTCCTGGGTTTTGTGATCATTACATTTTCAAACTGAAATGCATGTCTATGTTTAAATGACAAAGATAGCATTTGAAAAGTTTTACCAACATCAAATTACAATCATGCACAACACTGCAATGCAGCAAGTTTGAGCAAGGGAAAAAAAGGAATGGTTCAAAATTAAAATATATTTATGCAAAAATTTGTAACTGTGACATCCTTTAAGAAGAAACACTGCTTCATGGTGCTTTAGCTTTATTTAAAAAAAAACAAAAAAAAAACCCAAAAAATTTATTAGTCTCAAGTTTCAGACTTCTAAAATAATTTTTCATTTCATCCGTTTTTATTTTTAAAAAACCCCACAGAACAGTTATACTAAGAGAGCTTTGCAAGCAGTTCTTCTTCAGACCCTATTAAAAATATATGTGAGATCAGAAACCCTCAGATACTATCAGCCTTATAGCCTGGAATCAAATGAGCCTCTACTAATTTTTTATGAAGGATCCTCTTCTGTGATGCCAAGTCCCTCATGATTTCAGGAGCTTCTGAAACACATGGTACTAGTCCAAAAGGCATCACAGCCACAAAGCTAAAAACAAGGACCTTAAGACCCCCCTTGGGAGTCTCAGCCTTATAGACTGTATTATGTGGATCAAGAGGCTTCTCTTGTACCCATGAATTTCCCTCGTGGTTTTGTGCTGTCTTAAGCCAAAGTCTTTAAATTGATTCTTTTCCACTTAACAATTACTAAAGTTTGACAAAAAGAAAAACATCTTTGGAAAGTTGGTGAGTAAAACACCTCTGTCTTATGTTCCCTGTGTATTGAACTAGACCCAAATTAAGTCAAGTTATACAAACAAATCGGTTTCTGTTAAAAACATCAACATAGCCACTAAAAGCCTTAAACATTATACTTACCACATTCGTGTTGTAAGCCTGGGCCTTACTTTCAAGATTGTTAAAAGATTGTTAGTCACAAATATGCATGTTTAAGAAACAATCCAGGACTATAAATTTTGAATCAATGCATAATTTATTTAAATTCACAGAAGACTATTTTTTCAGGAATTATAACAGATCTTATTCTTATAATGATACTTTCAAATAAGTTGCCAACATGCAATGCAATAGCCACTCATTATTTGCTAAAATTTAATTGATTGGAGTAATAAAGAACCAGTCCAACAATGTTTTTATCTGTATGATTCTTTTTTCATATCTATTCTTCAATTTCTTGCCTTTTTGCTGGGAATTTGTTTCCAGTGACTTGTGAGAGTCAGACTAATCCTTTCAAGATGCAAATTAATAGTTGAATGAAAAAAAACTTTTTTTATTTTACTTTCTAAATGAGATGATGCCTTTATTGGAGGTTATTTTCTGTGTTAGAGGTATCAAATAGATCATTAACGTCTTCAGCATGCTGTTTGTTTATCTGTGAAAGAATCTAGGAATTCATTTTTACTTAATGGCTTGTTCCCTCAATCTCAGCACTATATTACATGCATTTTTGGTTCATACAGAAACAGTTCACACATGAGACTGGACAATGGGCAGCTTGCAGCTGAATGAAACCTCTGCATAGAAATGGAGTAACAGCACCCCAAGTCCTGTTTTGCGAACTGAGCAATCTGCAAAAGGCTGAAGAAAGGAACTTTCTGGTTATAAGTTTATCAAGCATTTTTCACACCAAGCCTTACTGTCTCATATTCTTTCCTTCTGTGCAGTTAGTTACAAAGCAATCTCTTCTATTCGTAGGACTCACAATGAACCCCAGTCCTTTGGCATGAATAATTACTTCTGTAGATTAAAAACTGATAAATTACATTCTTTTTTTGAGGGAAAAAATTACAAGCAAAACAATAACAAAAAAATACAACAACAAAACCCCCCAAACCAAAACCTTTGCAAACTTAGTGCTCCCTAGAGTAATAATTGCAATTAAATATGTACCAAAAGAGCAATACTACTTTGGAAATAAAAGATTCCATTCTCTTATTAATTTTTACTTCTGTTAGCAGAAAGCTACATGAGGCCTCAGGACGGAAAATGCATTGTACAAAATTGAAAGTATAGTTATAATGAACTGCAACATTTGAAAAATTCTTGCCACCATGTGAATTTGTTTCCTAACACATTCTAAAAGCAACAACTGCTTCATTAAAAGAAATATAAAAGCTTCAAATAAGCACAAAAGATCAGATTTGCAAAACATGAGCTCGGCCCTTAATTTTGTGTTGACAGGTGTTAAGTTCTTAAACACTTGTGTGGATTTAAGTCTTAATTTTTACATAGTATTTTAAATGTTCAGAAAATATGCCTCAGAATTTTCACATAATTAATCCACAAAGTACATATATAATCCCCACTTGATACAGAGCAGAAAAAAATTTGCTTGCACAGGTAGGTATCAGGTAGAGAATTAGTACTCAAGACCTATTTATGCTTCACCAAGCCTATATTCTCCCATGTTACACAAATTTCTTGTAATTGAAAGATAAAATGATAAAAAGTTACAAATAAAATTATATCATCACTGCTTCAACCAATATTTAAGCACAATAGACTTCCACACAAACATATTTCATAATGTGTCTAATTAAACTTATGAGTTAGAAGACATATGGAGTGTTTTTTTTTCTAAGTGAACTACCTTAGATTTTGCTTGTCTGGCACTCAGCTTTAGAAGTCTGCCTTTGTTTTTTTTTTTCCTTTTGTGTATGTGATTATAATTGCAGCCAGGTTTTGTTATCTGAGGCACTATATTTTATATTCTGTATTGCAATTCAATTTACAGTTCCTAACAGCAAGGGGTGAGTTTTCTCAGTGACTAAGAGGCTGATAGATATGATTACATCTGAAGAGAAGGAGAGAAGTGATTCTGGGAATATAGTTATGTTTGTTTCTGAACAAGGGGAGTTATGATCAAGAAAGCTCAGCAGATGAACTATAGTTATGAATAAAATAGTTTTGATCATGTTTACAAGGAGTTTTCTCTAAGATTTAGAGCACCAACAGAGAATTTCACAAAGCAGGGAACCAAGTTAATTGCAGCAAAGAGAATAAAAGTCTCCCTTGAACAACAAATATTAGGAACTGGAATTGGCATTTCCAGACACCAAGAGATTTGCCTGACCTACAGGTCAGAACAGAAAGGTAGTAGACTACCTAGCATAGATATCAAAATTACTACAGCTGTAACTAAACTGAGGTCAGTAAAGGTTGCAAAACCTGACTGAATAGTGAGTAAATCATGCTCAGCCTTCTAATGCTGTATGCATATTTTTAGAGGTCACCAAGATATGTGGCTTCGGTTCAGCAAGGTGGTATTGGACTGATTTTATTGCCCTGACCGCAGTGAGGATATGCCTGACTGTTTTTGTCATATGAACATTTTTTTTCTGATTGTTGGGTTAGTTTTTCTGATTACTGGGTTCAAACTATGCAGTATATAGTGTCATTAAATGACTGAGCAAAAATTTACTGAAAAAATACCAGCCAAATCATCCACATTTTTAGATTCTTCTGAATATTGGATAAATTAATCACTGTAAATTTAGAATTTCAGTGTTTTAGTTTTCCCTACCATAACAAGAATCTAAAGGATAAGGGGTCGTCTGTACATGACGGAAATCTTTCACAAAGATAAAGTCTCATTGCCAAATTGCACATCACAAAGAGAGCTTGTTTTTTTTTAAGTGGTAGAATTAACAGTTACTGGGCAAACTGCAAATTTCCTGATAGAGTTTTGTCTATATTAAGAGACTACTTTGTTCATATCACATACTAGTGACTTACAATGTATTTCTAGTGTAGGGCAGTCCAACAACAGCAGAGCTTCTGTAGGATGAAGTGACTGCAAGGGGAAAGTGTCAGAACAGGTAAAAAAAAATATGTTTTCAGTCATGCAGTCTACTATTTCACTGTTTAGACAAACTGTGTAATCTTTGAGCAGTAACAATCAGCATATTTAGAAGGTTATAGAAGTAATCCAATAGTTTTCTTAAGTAGATTAAAGATAATTTAAATACTTCCTCAATGCTGAAGAGTATGTTTACCCAAAGTCTTCTTTCTGCCAGTGACCAGTAACAGATGCCATGGGGGAAAAATGATGGAGCACAAGTAAAAAAATTCCCTAAATTTTCAAACGTCAATCATAACTAAATTATGAAAATCATAACATCCTGTGGTTAGAAATGTCATGAACTAATTAAATTTTGAACTGCAAAACTCTCTGAACTCCTAGTCTATCTATGTAACAATCTTACTTTATCAGACTGGTCATACAGTCTGCCTAGTGCTTGCCTAACTTCTCCAATAGTTCAGATATGACACTGTGAAATACACAAGGTGCCCCAATCCCATAGGCAGACAATTTGTACCATATTCTTAGCTTTTATCAAACCCACTCCAGTAGGACAGAAGCAACTCACAGAGGAAATTTTTCTAGGAATTGGTTTTGAAAGCACATTGCCTGTGAAGTCACCAAGACTTTTGTGCATAACACAGGACAAATTTTGCAAGAATTGTGTAGTGTATTTTGAAGCTTTAAGAGATTGAAGAGCTGCAGTATTTTTTTCTCATCACATATATACATACTCAAGTTTTTAACTTGGCAACTAAGTAAACCAATCAAGTCAAATAACATATTTATTGCATGACAATAATAGGAATGATGTTTCTTTCTATGTTCTTTCTACTTCAAACACACTCTGATGTTAGAACATTGATGATCATGTGCCCGTGAACACTTTAAGTTCATCCTTTATAATTTTATCAAGTTTTGTTCCAATTGGAAATTTATAATGCTGGAAGTCCAAAATGCTGAATGCCTGTGTGAAGTAATGTGTATGATAATCCATTTGCAATCCACTAGTGAAGAGAAAATTTCTCTTATTTCATAATCTTCTGCAAAATATTTACTTAATTAGGGACCATATGTCTTTTTGTCAATGTCTAAGATTCTTTAAAAAATTTATGTCTTTAGTGCTACTTTTTCATATTTAATTTAGAAAATAAAATAAAACATGATCTGCTCAATACAAGCTGCATACTGTAAATCAACATCTATTATGTAATATACTCATACAGGAATGATTAGATCAAAGAAGCAAAAATAGTTCAATAAGGTGACATTTCAGCCATTTGAATTACCATCCCTCTGCCACAAAACCTACTGTTTCTTGCACTGGAAATTAATGGGATGATCAACTAACGTCTATTCATGAGTACTGTAGTTTAGAAAGAATCCAGCGTTCCCTGGGGCAAATTAGTTGTTGGCAATGTGTGCTGCTGCTGTTGGTACAAAGGGCAAGGTAATGTAGCAATATTTTACTAGTGTCAGTTGGTTCTGTGCAGTAAGAGGCCAGGGCAATTTAATGCAATGCCATTTATTTATAACAGAAGCCTGAATCTCCATCCACTGAGCCATAAACTTGCATTTTGTTGGATATAGTCTATTTCCCTAGATCACTGAAGCTATTAAAATTTGAAGACTAAGTTATTGATATGGAGACCTGTTGCTGAGCTGTTTAGATCTATCTAGTTTTCTAGAACATATATTTTGGAGGTACTAGATATTTGTTTCTTTTTCAGGCTTTATGGTATACTTAAGCTTGTCACATAGACACTGTTTATCTTGTAGGTGATGTAACAGGAAATATTGCTTTAATAGCCAAATGGAACTGAAGTTCTTACATGGTATAAACTCACTTATCTTCAAAATCAGCATATTGTCACTAACCCTTAATATTTTAAGAAAATGGTCAGATATAATTTTACAAGAAAAATCTTCACTGTCAAATTCATGCTTGTATTTTTTTCTTGGACATTGATGTATAATTGCCATCACTGAGTTGAAAGTTTCGTATAAAGTAATATCTAGAAACAATGAAAAAATACAGGCAAAATTTGTTCTTGCACTTTGTAATAATTTAAGCTATGCAACACATGTACTGTAGTGCTATCTCTCTCTTCAATACACATTGTTACAGAGTGTTATCCAAGCACCATAGAGGAAAGAAGATGAATTCAAATTTCTGGTTTTGAAAGATCTAATATACTCATGGCCACTGGATGATAAACTATGATTACAATAAATCATATCCTGATATGGCTGGCTAACAGAGTTCTTTTTTGTCTCTCCAGAACCTTAGCAATTCCTACTACTTTTATAATTTTCACTGCCCAGGATAGTCCTCTATCAGGTCAATTTTTTAACCTTTTTTTTTTTCAGTTCAAGAGAGGGTACAGTTATTTAAAACTGCCTATATGAAACAGAATCTATATCACAATATCTAACAGGTCATACCTTTTTTTTACTGAAGTGAGCTTAATGCACAAAGATATTAAATCTACCAAGGACCTCAGCTTTCAAAAAATGGAAGTAATAACACATGAATGTATGATAGGAGAAGAAAAGAGTCCAAGATGCTTTCCTAAGTGTGGTACAAAGATTACTCCCACAGTACCAAGCATGTGACAGACTGCATTTTGATGATTCTCTCACTAGTTCTGCTAACAGCCAGATATAATTTATTCAAAACCTGCCTACTATCTTAAATTTTAAAAATCTGGTTAAAATTCCATCTTGGAAAAATCAGATACTGAAAACTCAGTCAAAACTGTCATTATGACAATTACAGAGGATCCACATGGCAGATAGTCCTCAGGTCCTATTAGAGCATACATTAATTTTCTACATAGAGCAAGTGTAGATAAGAAGAGTAGAAAAATACATACAGTGAATGTTCATGCTCTTTTTCTTTCTATCTACACACTTCCTTAGTGAAGACATTAAACTTTTTGGGTCTGCTGGCTAAAATTAATTTTTGGTCTAAGATCACCAAAATAAATGTTACAAGAAAAAAAATCTGATGAAAATTTGGAAGCTTCTCACTGTTATGCCCAAGGCTGAATAACAGTCACTTATTACAGAAGAAAACAGAGCTCCTGCATTTATCATCAGGAGTCCTAAGTTTTCAGCTAATGTTAAACAGAACTGTCTGTTCTCCCAAATATTGTTTAATGGGCATTAGTTTACACCAGGTCTTTCACATCTGTATATCACATGTTTATAGTTACATATCAGACACTTTACCTAGTAGAAGGAAACATATATTTCTGAGTAATATGAACCTATGGAAATTATGGACAAAAGCATTATGAAATATAAAATATATCTGTGGAACTACATCTGTTTAAATCAGATAAGAACCAGTCTAATGTGCAGTGAAATTTCCAAGGATGATTACCAACTGTGAATTAAGAATGTGCAGCACTGTATTCCTGGAAGGAGAATTTGGAATAACTATGATTTAAATACCTTTTAAATTGTTCTAAACAATTACAGTAATAATGGTGTTGACAAAAAGAAAACTAAATGGAAATGTTATTATCCAACAGGGAAGTAAAAGGACTAGAGAGGCATTTTCTCTACTAATTAGTAACTATCAAATCAGTATTAATAGTCTCTGAAAAGTATCACATCTGTACTAACCAAGTTTTTCAGTTTTCGCTTTTCTCGTATATAACTCTATGTGTTGTGCTATAAATCATAAAAATCAGAAGTCACCTAATGAGTACACAGACTTTAATCCAATAACATCCAAGCTGTGAATTGGATGGCACAATCATCATGCCCTGCACCTTTCCAATACCAACCAAGCTTAAAGACTTTCTGTTTTCAATCAGACAGTTTCCTTGGTTTAATTTCTGAATTTAAACTCAACTCTCTAAAAGGGATAGTGTTGAAACTCCTGGGTTTTGTGCTTGATTAGCTGAAGAAAAAAGACATGACATCTTCCTCTCAATAGAGTTGAGATGAGAGATCTCATACCTTTGACAGAAGGAGGACGAAGCCAGCATCACCAAGGGTCTGTTAAAATGAAGTTGTTACAACTAGGATTAATTTAGGCCACCAAGTGATCATATATGCAGAGAGCATAGGGCAAGATGGAGAAAAGGCACAAAGAAGCAGGGCTAACCCCTGTTAATTCCTTCAGCTGAATGATGAAGGCTCCAGTATTTTCTACCATTATGTCTCAGTGGTCACAGCCAAAAGTCCAGGATTCTTGTCTCTTAAATCTCTAGACACAATGCAAGATATGACTTAGTATCAAATTATATAATCAGGGCAGACCTACTTTGTATTCAGACCTCCAAAAATCGAAGGAGCTTTACTTCTGCAATGAAGAGGATACAATAAGACATAAATTATGCAAGGAAGAATTATTCAGCATTGCACATTCTTTCATAAGAATAAAAATCCCAGGCATGTTCACACATGTTTATTTGAGATATTTCTGCAGATGAAGGCCTTTAGGTAGCATATTCTCACAGGATTAAGAAGTTAAAACTATTTCTGTTCATGCTTAACTGAAAATAAATCAGTACATGCATTCTTAATTTTATTGGCAGAATGTAATAACTCTGTAATCTTAAAATTTATAACATGTAATAATGCCAACTATTTAATAATAAGCATCTCAATTGGCATTTTAATTTTAAAGACCAGAGACAGATGTATTCCATCAAATTTCCTTTAGTGTACAAAGAAAGATGTTAATAAAGAAGATAAAAAAAACTCTCCCAGTTTAAAATCAATGCCTGTCTAATTTTGTGAAACTATTGGGATCTCTCAGTACTTTGTTACCTTATGCATTAAGTCACTCTAAAAGATTACAATGCTTTTTGAAAAGTTTCAAGGACACAGTGAAGAAGAATTAAATTATCAAGTAATGTTACTGCTTGCTCTTGTATTTACATTTATCCTGGATGAAGTTAATTTATTGTGGGGGAGGGGGCAAAGAGAACCATACATCACACTAATGCAAAGTCCATGAAAAATTTGTCCTTCATGCTGTGACTGGACACTGTCAAGCAAGGTTTACAACCTTTTTATCCGTAGCTAAGAAAAGCTGCAGTATTTAGCTACCTCAGTTGCCACTAGATATTTTCCCCTGATTATATTTATGAGGAAAAGGTGGAAAACAATTCATCTGTTAAAAAGAAATAACCTCTAAAGCATAACCTCCAGAATCTGAGTATTGATTCTCTCAGGTTTCCCCAGGTGGCAAAGTGGTGAAACACAACCAAGAAAACCCAGAGGCAGTTGCTGCCTCTTCTGTGTATAGGACTTGAGGAAAATTAAGATTATGCTTTCATTGTCCTTAATATTGCTTTCGTTCCTTTTACATTATGTGCATACAAATTCCCATGTGAAATCTGTGAAAAAAAATGAGATTTAAAATAGACTGCAGTAATGAAAAAAGAGCTGTCAGTGAAATCCTGTAGAACAGGTACCCAGACTGAGATTGAAGTTTCACCCATATAAAACAGAACAACACTTTAGAACAGATCACTGGACAATAAGAGCACGACAATCCATGATGCGTTGTTTTTGCAAAAAGGAGTTAATTTAAATTCAATTTCAAGTAAATTTCCTGTGTGAAAACTTAATCTTATTTTCACTCACATTCTAAGTATTGCAAAAAATGCCTAGAGTAGAAGCTTTGTTCAGGAGAATTTATATTGTATTCTAAAATACGTGAATAATCATCATTTCTCATTTTGAAATTAAAGAAGTATTTTAAAGATAATGTTTACACACTCAAGTATTCTGAAAAAAACCAAATCAAAATGAAACTAGAGATAAAAAAAACCCAACCCCCCCCCCCAAAATCAACTCTATACATGAATAATAAAGTGCACAGTAATAGTGTACTGTGCTGCTGTATTTCCCACTGATTTTTTTTCAGCAGTATTTCTCTCTCCGTCATTTCATCTCAATTGCTCTGTCTGTTTCAAAGGCAGGGATGCTGTTTTATGCTTGCTGCAACACAGAACTCACAGCCATATGGATTGTCCCACAGAGACCCCTATGGGCTCCTAGAAAGGCTTTGCAACCCACATATGGTCCTTTTAAAGGCTTTTTTGCTCCTTTCTGGATTCATAAACCTCATAGGTAATATGATAAGATGCAAAAAAAAAAAATTCCTCATGCTGCCACGGATCAAAAATGAATATAAACAGACCACGTTCAAGAACAACCTCTTTATTAAGAAATACAAAATCAGTATTATCATCTGCTAATGAGTCTGAAAGCTTTTTCCCCCCCTCGAATAGGGCAAACAGTAGCAGTAGTGAAAACATTTAGACATTATGCACTGGATAATTTTTTCTGGCTAGAATTATGACATGGCTCTAAGTAAAACCTATTAAAATGTGGGAAAAGGTCCAAAACTATTCAATATATCTTGTGAAAACACTCTGTGAAACACAAAGTTTTAAAAGTTTTTTTTCATTAAGATGGGATCAACTTTTATTGGAGTATCAATGTTTAGTGCATTTTTAAATCTAAATTTTGTTATTAATATCACATATGAAAATGCAGAATGTAAATGCAGGCATATGAGAATATAGGAGTACAGGGAACTGCTCAAGAAGCTGGTGATCAGTACTGGTAATGGCAGAACCTGAGACATCTGAAGTTTAGCTGGTCCTCTCTTACCTTTACTTACCTTACTGATGAGAGAGAATTGCTATCATCTTTTCAGTAATTGCATACTTCTCTTGCTAATTCCTTTCAGATTGTTTCTCAAGTGAGAATTCCTACTCTGTGATGTATGCTATAACTTTTATCCCTGTTTAATAAACTTTGTTAACAGACTGTAGATATCCTGTGTGAAATTATGCTTTTCACAACCAAACCAAATTGAAATTGTACCACTATATTTCATGCTGCAAAGGTTTTCACAATTATTTCAGTAAACTATACACAATAAAACAATATAGATCTTTTATCAGTTTAAATAATAGTTATCTACCTGTAAATTACCAGAAATCTAGCTATGAAAGTCAAAGTAACAATTTTATTGTCCCAAACTGGAATGTAAGAGTCTTGTTTAAGAGATGCTGGAGCAATTCTTTGGAAGCAACAATAATCATGCATTGCTTTCTGAACAGACAGAGCATACACGTGTAAATGTACATCACAGTTTTGGTCTCTCCCCTGTTGCAGCAGTAGTAAAACCATAGTTCTATCAGAGGAGTACAGACTCTTGAAGAACAGCCACTTTCTGATTTCCTCCTTGACCCATTTTCTTACTCTAAGTGTAAGCAGTGGCATCAGGAAATTCTGTAGCTGCAAGAGCAAATTCACCATACCTTGAAATCTTTTTATGGATTTAGATCTACTATAAATTCAGAACATTCAAACCAGGTTCTGCATTTACTTTAAATGTAACACTACCAATGAAATTTTAGCTCGATATTTTGGCTGTAAAATACCTTCCAACAAAATCTTGATTTTCTCTATATCAGTTTAGGCACAGCATTGTTCTTTTATGGGCTGTGTATAGAATTAGTTGATGGACTGTACTCACTACTATCAAGAGAATGTCTCCTTATAGAAGTGAATGATTACAGAGTCTTATCATCAAAATACTGGATAGATCATGCAATAGTGTATTGCAATACTGCAAATACTACCTAGTATACAACCAATGTTTCCCAAACTTAGCTGTCATAAAATTTACATGTTTACATTTAATCTCCCATTGATTTCCCGTTGGATTTTTAGCTCATGCTTTTTCTATGGGCTTTTCCAGATGGTTGAATAGGGAATAAATAAGAAGATCTTGTTACTTCACACCAGAGAAGAGTTCTCAACCTAAACCAAGGCAGTATTTTAAGTTCCCATTCTGTAACACCAAATTACCCCCATGCCTGTAATTTGAGACCTCAAATTGCAAGCAGCCTATTCATTAATTTATTAGCTGAAAAATTGCCTCTGAATCCTGCTTTGTGGCTTTAATTCATTTCTAATTACCTTTCAGAAAGACATATGTTTAGATTAAATTTCAATTTTTTAACAGATTGTTTTGGTCTGTTAATAATGCAAAAATGATCTCAGAAAAGAAGACATAAACAATGATTGCACTGCAATATAATTCTAAAAAACTTGTAAATATACTGTACTGTTTCCAAAGTATGACAAGGAGATCATATAGGGATACAACATAGGATTTCAGACACTATATCAGCAACTGAAACAAAAATAGGAACTTATTTTTCTCATAAACATATGGTGAAATCCCATCTGGTATATCTAACCAGTCTGAGAATTATAATGTGTCCTGTTTTTCAAATTTGCTATGTCTTTACCAGCAGCATTGGTAAAATATTTATATTTGCAATGCAGTAGGTATGTCAGAATTTATGTATGAATTATGTGAAGAGTCATGCAAAGTGAATTTTACAGAGATATGTAGGTAACAGTTACAAAATATAATTTATGCTTCTTTGTAAAAAAAAGAGATAGATGCTTAATTATAAAAATCCATATGTGATTATACAATCAGGATGAATACTTGTAAATTGATGTTAAAAAGCAAAAAACACTGCAGAATTTTTTTTTTCTTTCTCATTCTTTATGAAGACAAGTTAACTGTGCCAACAAAATATAAATCCTTCAGTTTGACACATCATGCATTGCCATCAGAAATGAGAATGTACATCTTACCACATGTTTCTGGGCAGAATCACCATGTCTTTTATCAATAAGTGGTAAATTGGACTACCTATATCTCTTTCTCCAATAAAATAAAACATTTTAAATCCCTTCTGCTATACTTTTCATCATTAAAGCGCATAGATAAACAGATTTCTGGATTTCCACCAACCATAGTGATACTAAATACTGTCAGAGTAATAATGAAATAATTCTGTATGGGTTTATGCTGTGCATAATGCTATTTGTAGAAAGGTTGCACTAATTAGGTCAAGTAAAAGGAATAAAACTTCAGAAATGTTATCTTGACCTAATAATTTCCTCTGAATTTCTTGCATTCTCATTATTCTCCACATCTGAATAGGACTCACAACATTTAAGTTCTTTGCTGTGTAATCTTAATATATTGTTCAGAAATATACATAGCTAAATAATTTCTACTACTGCCATTGTATGAGAATATAAACCAAGCAGAGCAAACACATCCTCACTGGTTTACTGTTGCACATCAAATAATGCTGATGAATTTAATGGAAGGCATGAAAATTGTTATTAAAAAAATCACTATAAGGAAATATCACTTTATTTGAGGAAGCTGTACTGTGTGACTATTGCAGCCACACAGCTCCACTAAAAATTCTCCTGGACTCCATTGTGAGAGAAATACAAGCTGCTGGACCACGCATGCTGGAAGGAGAGGATTTATTCGTAAAAGATAGGTGAGCAAAGCTTTAAGGAAGCCCCTAGGTACCCAAAGTATCCACATTGATGCAATAACAGATACAATAACAGATACAATACTGGAGCAGTGGATGACCCAAGCCTTTTTAAAAGTGGCTGTTGAAAGCGACCTGAGCTGCCCTGGGCATTAGGTATCCACATGTAAACACCTGAATGATTCACGACGTGTGGGAAATGCCTGGACAAGTTCCTGCACTCCGAAATTTTGTTATATATATACCAATTTTAAAATTTGAAATAATTCTGTACAATTGCCTGAAATCATCTTTATAGGTTGTAGGCATCATAACACAAATAAACCAATTCCTCCATTCCTTTAGGTAAATATTTGTCACCCTTGTTTGATTTTGAAACAGCTTGACTAATGAAAGTGAATACTGGACATTATAAGCTAGACAATCCCAAACAACTCACTGAAAGTGAAAAACAGAGCAGAGGCTTTAGGGGATTTCTGTTTCCTTGATGCTTCCACTTTTTGCACAACTACGTTTTTGGGTTTTTTTTCCACAGTGTAAATAGAACCTGGATGTGTTTCATCCCTGCTATGGAACAAAGCACTTCTTAATACACTCCATTTATCTTGCCAATTCTAAACCACTTAACTATAAAATACTCTGTCAAATATTTAGTATCTATACTCCAGTTTGCTATCTATACTGCAATTCTAATTTTATTCCAAATATTATACCTTTTGAAAGGTATTAACTAAAGGAAAAGAATGCAATCTAGTTTCAGACTGAAATAATTTCTCTAGCTCTCCTAATGGCAAACAGCCTCTCTTTAAAACTGATATTTTTTTTTTTTTTTTCTCCAGGCTGTGAGAGGTGAAGTCTGATAAAAATTACAGCATAAAAGCCAAGAATTAATGATGTATCTACCAGGCCTATTCCAAGTCTAGGTATTGCACTTATCTTAGATGTATTTAATCGTTGAACTCATTATGAAGACATTTATAAGTCTGTCTTACCAGATACATAAGGGCTGCTTTTTCTTTCTGTATTATCTTAGTGTTTACAGTAAAGAAAGAAATTACTTTTATTTTTTGCCATGTGCCCTTTTAAATTAATTCTCATTTACATATATATATCTTAATTCACATACAATTTTTAGGCAATATTTTCTGTTTCCCCAGAATGAATTAACTCCTCTTGTTTTAATAGATTTTTGCTGCACGTACTGTGGACATACAAAGAACAGCATTTTGCTCAGTGACACTGTGCAGATGCTTTCAAATCTCTTCCTGTGTGAAACCAGGACAAAGGCAGAGCATTCAGCCTGCATCTGGGGGTGGAAAGATTTTGTAGTTTCTCCAGGAGAGAAAGCTTTACTGCTAGAGTTGAACCCACACTCTTGACTCATTAGAGTGGCACAGAGCTTAGAAGTGAGGAGACCACACAATAAAAATATCCAAAATATTACATAGAATATGACACGCACAATGACTAACCTTTGAAGATTTCTTAAGAAAAAAGCCAGACACAAAGTTTTATTCCAGAAGAGGTGAAATTTTTCTATTGGTCATTTTTGATACAAAAGGATAATAAAATCTAATAGGAATATCAAAGCTTCCTCCAAAACTGAAAAGTAGCAAGCTATCAGAAGAGAGAAAAAGGCCCTAATTGAAAAACAGCTGCCTATTTCATTGAAGTTTTAAAATAGTTGTAAGAAATGCAGCTCATGCCAAACAAAGGAAAAGACTATGAATTTGAATTGAAATATTAAAGTATTAGTAGAATATGTTTTATTGAATGCAAAATAATATTAACTAAAATAACTAAATAACTTAGTTACTGCAAATGTCTACATTAACTTCAGGATTATTCTGGTATTGTTTATTTGAAAAATGCTTATGCTGCTTAAGCTCATAGGATGGTGAGAAACAAAAAAAATAGAACAACTTAAGCCCCCCTTCCTTCTCCCCAGCCTCAGCTGCGCTCACTTTGCACCTGCTCTCCACCCCTGAGCAGGGCAGGGCAGGGAATGGGGCTGTGCTCAGTTCACAACTGCTTCCCTCCCTGCCCCTTTCCTCCCACACTTTCTCCCAGTTCTGACACGGGCTCTTCATGGGCCACAGCTCCTTCAGGAGATCTCCATGTGCTCCAGCATGGGGTCCTCCACAGGCTGCACTGTGGATGTCTGCTGCCCATGGTCTTCCCATGCTGCAGGGAAATGTCTGCTCCAGTGTCTGGAGCACATCCTCCTCCTCTTTCTTCAGTGATCTGTGTCTACAGAGTTGTTGCTCTTGTATATTCTCACTCCTCTCTCTCACAGCCTTCAGTATGGCATTAATTTTCTTTTTCTTCATACCTTTCTGCCAAGATGCCCCTACCTGGGCAGTGAGGTTCAGCTGTGCCCTGTGCTAAGTGAATTGGATCTGCTTGAATTGGCTATGCCCAGCACCAGGGAACCTGCACACAGTACAGTCCTCAAAAACTTGACCAATTTTTTCTAATATGATGGATTTTTTTTTTTTTAAATACTCCTTCTTAATAAGAAACTTTAAATCTGACCCTGTCATTGGAGGACCTGCCAGGAATCTCACTGAAATTAAGGAAGACTTAAGCACTTAAATCTACACATAAAGCAGTTTCATAAAAGCTGCTTAGGCTTTGACTACCACAAAAAATTGTTATGTTCACTACATTCAGCAAAGAAATCATATGAAACCATGCACGTTTCCTGCAAGTATCTTGATGGACGTCTGATTTATCAAGGTCCTTCATCCCATCAGCCAAGTCATAACTGCAATTGAGAAGATGAAGTCAGGGAATGGTGTAAATCCCTTAGATACACGAACTAATTGGAAAGTTCTTGTTTTTGCTGATTAATTCTAAAAATGGATCATTACATGCCATTTTTTTATTACAAACATAAAGTATAATGTTGATCTGTCACCAGAGATGAAGAAATATTTTAAGTACAACTGGACAATCACATGGTCCCTAGAAGTATTTTCTTCTGACAAGTCTTCATTATGCTTTATGGCTTTAATTAGAGACAAAATATAGGAAAATATTTCAACTGTCTCAGACACCAGACAAAAGTAATATACTTTTCCCAATAGTGTGAGCTAACCTCTATATTGAAAGTTCCACTGGAGTATATGATAATACTCCTTGGACAGTCTATGCTTCTATCTATTCAAACAGTATAGTACAGATTGTCACTGCTTTACTGGATGTATGTCCTGTATTGTGGAGCAATAACCAACAACATTTTGCATGGTAGATTACAAAAAATGTCTGAATTGTTTTGGATTAATTTTTATCCTTTAATAAGAGTATCACAAAAACACAAAACAACTTATAAAAATAAATTAATTATAAATATTTTTAACCTTTCTTTTCTTAGAGAAATACCTCCAACTTGTGCAGACAAGGCAGTTATAGATAGTTTCAATCAGAACAAGAATGTGTATAATTATCTAGGTGATACAGTAGTTTTTCCCTTTAAAAAATAATTGTCTACAACAGTTTCTCACATTTTTAATTGTCTAGCAGCCAAGGTAAAAACATCCACAGGGCCAAAAGGCTCTCTGCAATGAACACTAGCCTTTTGCAGCTCTCCCCAGGCTGTACCTGCAAAATAACACAACAAACTGCCATAGTTCACATGACCTTGATGCTGGATAGACTCAGCCAGTTATTTCTCTTTTGCAGATGGAAGGCTTGGCTCATTTTTTGCTAGGAAACATTTAGTTATTTGTGTGGCAGATTTTATGTGGAAATTAGCTGCTGGATGATCTGGGCTATATAGCACAGACATAAAGAGACGGTGTTAAAAAAAAAAAAAAAATTGTTTTCTGGACACCCGGCAACTTTTGTATGGAAAATGAAAGTCAGAAACAGGACAGTGAGCTGATCTACAGATGGAAACAGAAATCTCTGTTGTATGCATCCTACCAAGAGCGTCTTCAGCTGCATCACATAAGTCTCCTAGAATTTTAATTCTGCTCAGTTTGTATATTCCAGCTGCTCCGTGGTTCTACATGGCTGCTCCAGTTATTTGCCATCTTAACTATGCATAAAATCTCTCTTAACTCTCCTCTATATATACAAAAGGCTGGTCTGCATGACTATTTCTACATCTGCTGCAACAGTCTCTATTGACCATGTTAAAGTGCCTTATCTAGGTACAATTTTGATAAATCTACAGCAGGAAACACCCAAGGGACCTTCTGGAAGGGCCAGATTCTCCACTCGGGGTTTTAATCAACATGTTTGAGCAGATGAAATTAGTACAGCCAAAGCAGAAACTGCCTGAGGAAAATACTCTGAAAGCCTTCTTGAAGCCTCTTTGAAACCTTTTGCAACATTTGCTCAAATACTTTGTTGTGAAGGATGTGGGATCTCAGTCATTCAACTGAGAATTCAGCCTCATGTTCAGTGAGTTGCCTCTGCAATGCACTGAACTGCCTGGGGAAATTTCTCACTCACCAAGGAATTAATGATCCAAGTTAACTGGATGTGTAAGAGGTACCTCTGATATTCAGCAATGCAACAACTATAACAAAAAACCTGTATTTTATACTTTTAACTTAAATTCTGTAGTGTTTGCCACATTTGCAATATAGACTTGAAATAGCATACGTATTTTAAGTTGGTTTATAAACTAGATTATGACTACTTCTCAAGCAATGGAAATGGAAATAAGGCCTTTCAGAAATATTTCTCTACTTGGTCTCCCAGAAGAATTTAGCTTCCAATTGCAGAAGATTCCTAAAGTCCCCTCTACAGAGGCTATATGCAGACTCTTTGCTTAAAAACAGATATGTAGGGAAGTTGGCAAAGAACAGTGGACGTGAAAGCAGCTTTACCTCATACTTTACTTTCAGCAAACTTAATATATGCACATATTTCTACAGAAACATAGTCACATCACTGCAGGTCTTTTACTTCATGTCTTTTACTTTAGGTTAGTTCTTTGACCCAATAGAACTGCAGCATACTGAAAAATATTTTGAGAAATATTAGTCCCAGTGCTAGTCAGATACATAAATAAATACATAAAGTATGGACCAAACAACTGAATTCTCTTTGTTAGCATGAAGAGCTCTTAGCTGATGCCTAAGAAATTCTCTCTTCTGTTTGTTTTTTGGTTTTTTTTCAGAAAACAGTGATTTTTGTTGTCTAACTCCACGAAGATGGATCCAAGGTGGCTTTTGAGAACAATCTTTCACACAAGGTATCATTTGTGTGAATCAATACAACAGAACAGTCCCAGACTGTTTAATGGCCAAACATATACAGAAGCAAAAATTAAAGAAAGCGAGTTTTTAGAAGACTGATAAATTAGTCCAGTTTAAAACTTTCCTGGACTAGAAGTCATTAATAATATCCTTCCTGCTATTGGCTAATTCTTACTATCAGTCATTATAATTATCAGTATGTGTTCAAAGTAGTCAGTCTTTAGCAATCACAACTGACATCTGCTGCAAAATGCCATACCAAGGACTCGATGCCACCAAATTAACACTGATGCCAGCAGTGCTGGATGTTCTTAGTCCCCATGATAAAGGTAATATGGATTTCTTCAGTAGATATCTTCTCCACACTCATCAAATTCTGGATCTTTCATAAGGCTAGTGACTTATCTTCAACTCCATTCTACTACCTGCCTGATCCTTGGGGAATATTACTTTTCCAGGCTGCAGCAGGTGCCTTATCCTGCTGTTCATTGCTGCTGCTACTTTTCCTAGCGAAAAAGAAATATTCTTGCAGTTCAATAGGCTGCATTTTTTCAATGAGCACTTACTATCCATTGGTGTGCTGTTAATAGCTCTGGGGAAGCTGCCCTCAACCAGTGTTCATATTTTCAAGGTCTTTACTATCAAGGGGCACTTAAACTATGCATCATAACAAGAGACACCTGGCATCAAGTGCATGTCAACCATTTCTCACAATAATTTGATATTCACCTTCACAAGCCAGAACTAGAACTTAACAGTGTTTTCATCAGGCACAACAAGTGTAAGGCCTGTGGCCAGCAATGGTAGTAATATTTTACTGGATTATAAGTTAAAAAGTGTTCACACTGTTTTGCTATATAAATGTGGTCCTGCTTAGGTACATGTCCTGGTTTAGGGCAAATTTGGGAGGGGGAAGAAAGGAAAACAAACAAACCTCTAAATGAACCACCCCTCCCCTTAGCTGAATCGGGAT
>VZTB01018167.1:97895-212320 GCA_013397245.1 Thryothorus ludovicianus
GACCCTTATCTTCATGTTTTGAAAACAACTGCCTCAGGAATTCCAGTGTGTCTTCTTCACTCTCAGATCCAATTTTTTAAAGGTACAACACTTATTTCTGAGCGAAACAGATGAATGGGGATACAATTTAGCATCAACCCAGGACAGTACAAAAGAAGCTACAATTAAAGTCTGCTTTGTGTGCTTCTACATTTATAAATGTAGCATGTGTCTGCTTTAGCTACAGCTGTTTTATTAACTAATATATCTGTAACATCAGTGACTGAAAACTACATTGGGCCAGGCAGTTTTGTTAGATTTATAGCTAGAAAAACTCCCTTAGGAAAAGGAGCAGCTTCCCCTTGCTTAGTAACAGGAGATCCCTTACATATATTGTAATGCACATGACACTCTCTCAGTGTTGACCAGATCACCTTTGGAAAAAGGTTGATCTAATTTCATATGCCTTTAGAAAATCCTCCAAAAAATCAAGTTTGGACCCAAAACCCAGCATTCTCCTCTAGGTTCTGGTAAACTTTTGTTAAGTGGCTACAAGCACCTTCTGCCTCTCCTGTTGCATCCTATTAGGCAGGGGAGCCATCACAGACATCTTTGTACCCATCACTTGGCTTCAAGGAACATTCCTGACTCCTCTGCCACAAGTCAGTGCCATATCCAAGGTTCATACTTTACATAATCTTTTGTAACTGAGGCTGCCAGTAGCTATTGAAGAAGAGAGTAATAAGCTGCTATTCTTGGATTTTGAGCTACATATATCGCATGACAGTTATGTCACCTAATTTTCAAGTATTCTCTGGTTGTATCCAAGCTTTTCTCAGCCTCATATATTTAAAACTCTGTGGAATGGCTTAACAGTGTGCAGCTGCTTAGGAAAAAAATCCAAAACATCTATTTAGGGTTCTAAAAATAAGCATTTAAATGTACCTAATTACAAAGTACTAGAAACCCCACAGTACTGCAGCTATGTAACCCTGCCTTCAGCAACAGAAATTCCCCTCTGCAGGTTAATTTAAATTCCCTCATCTGATCAGCCAGGTACAAAGTATGTATTGGAGACCAGGCTCTTGAACTCTTTCTTCTTGCTTACTTATAGACCCTTTCTGTCTCATCTGATTCCTACATTCCAACAAAATGACAGCCTGTCTTTCATACTCAAGTTTGAGAATATTTTTAGACAGAGACTCAATTCCCTCATCACTGAATTACTGCATATAATACTTAATTCTTCTTGGTTTTACAGAGGACATAGGGGTTTACCAAGTTAAGGATTTGTCTTCAGGAGCAGATCTCCCCCATGCTGACTTCCCAATAGACAAATTTATCATCTGAAAACTTCTAAGCCAAGGGTTCAGGATCTGAAGTCCAGTTTCTCTGAATACAGTCACACCCTGCTCTCAGTAGTTTTGGTTTCCCTGGGAAATTTATATACTAAGAAAGACAATTAAGCTCTTAAAAGTATCTAATTGTCTCCATCCAACATACCAAGACCTCAACCACCTCATTTCATCATTTTACCTGGCTAACCTTCTGGGCTGACATTACAATACTAAATAAAGAAGTAGGGGGTACTAATTTTATGAATTATATCATTCAACAAGAGACATGGTCCCAGTAAATGCAGGAACAGCTGTGAGAAGGGACGTGTTACAAGCAGTTTTCCCAGTAATCAAAGAATGGTGTGTTACATGTTTTCCTTTGCTGATCAGTGTATAGTCCATCATCATTGCCCCCTAATAAGTGCTAATAGGATATCTTACTATCTTATCTATCCACTATATAAAATACCTTGAAAAACAATTAGTCTTATTTTGCTAATCTTGTATGTATAAAAATCATCTTGATTTAGAGTTGTAATTCAGAAGAGAGTTTAGAAGGTTAAGAGGAAGAATGGTAATGCTCAGAAAAGGTAATCGTTTTAATCTTTGATATAATCACAGTCTTTTTAGTATTCACAGAGATCTAGCGTCCATGTTTAGTTCACATCAGACGAAAATAAATGGATTTGAGTTACCTTCTCAGATGCCAATCTAATTAAACACAAGGTAGAAAATATAAGTGACATATGTAGCAGAGCACAGAAGTATTTATGAAGTTTATGTAGCAGTTTTCAAGTAAAACATCAATTATTAAAGTACTCTATTGTTTATTTACTCACTACAAAGCAACTGGGCTTGGTTTTATGCAAAGCAAAGGCTTCATTTTAAATTACCTTATGGGAGTTAAGTATCACTTGATAGCAGCAGTAGGGGAAAAATTCTGCTATAACAATCCAGCTGCAATTTAACCAATTCAATTATCCTTTACAATAGCTGGGGCAAGACCAAGTGCTAATAAGTTCTAAATGAGAAGGGGACTTTTTTTCACTGGCTTTGTTGATGGTTTTCTGTTGGTCTTTGCACTTTGTTACTGTTAAGGGAAACAGGTTGATCGATAGACAATATTTAAGAGTTTAGGCAGAACAGAGAGCATCTAGAATTTCAGGTCATAAGCTGCCATTGTGTCAAGTGGCACTGGATGATTTAGCTATTACTGCTTGTATTTGAGTTGGGCTATGCACACAGCCAACAAACCTGGGCTCTGAAGCCTTGCATCTATAGATAGTTGTCTTTATGGCCTGGTGCATCTGGTTTATTATTTTCTCCAGACCACTTAAGTTTCACTGATAAATAGATGTAAGTTCCCAACATCACCATACCATGGTAGTTTTCCATTTGAATACTCAAAACATTCTCTGGTGCTCCAGTCTGGCTAAGACAACCTCAGCCTATTGATGACTAATGGCTCTCATAGGACACCCTTCTGAATATCAAATGATATAGGAAGTAATAGAAAGTAAGGAAGTAGATAGGAGGGCCATTCAAGCTCATTTTTATTCATATTTACTACACATTACACTCTATCTTCATGCTGCAGTAGTAACTCATTCAGGAATTGCTGAGAAAAGCAGTAGATAAAGTTTTAATTTCTAGGGTTGATTTCTGGTGTTAAAATAATTTAAAAAAAATCTGTCAGTGCAATTATGTGGTGGGCAATGAAATCTTTTATTTGAATTAGTTTTGCTTTTTCCTTGTGTATTGCAAATAAAGAAATGTAAGTCCTCTTGCAGGAATTATTTGCTTATATATTTCTGTATGTTACCATTGTGATGATTCTACATTAAACCATTATACTTGCAGAAAAGATCCCTGTTTTATCGACCCATTTTTGAAGTTTCTATTAATGGTATGAATATATGTTTGTATTTCATGATTTTGAACTGTCGCAATTCAAAAATAATAAAAATAATCTTCTTAAACCTCTTCTGTTTGTCATATCTGATTCCACAGAAACTCTGTTTCTATTATTTTTTTTACCTTAAAATATTTTTTTACTTATGTCATTACACCTGTATCTTACTTTTTGCCAGCCATTCCCTTATTCCCTCAAAAGATCCGGTTTTAATTTGATTTGAGCTTTATTTCAGTCACTGTACAAAGACAATTTCTAAAGGCAGGAAAATAATGTCCTAAAAAGTAAGTCCTATGAGAGATCTATAAAATGACAATCATCTTCTTAAAATATCACAGACTTATTATGCTAAGGTTTTCAGTAATGAATATTATACTCCAGTCTTTAATCATGCAACCCAATTTCTTATTTCTCTCTTAAGCCATTCACAGGAACCCACTGACCAAATGATATTTCTGTTAACTTGCTATTCAATTATAGGAGAGAAACATATTACTGTATTTGTGCAATCCATTTTCCTTCTTGCTTTTCCAATATCACCTTTGATGCTTTTAATAAAAATATAATTTTATATGTATATATATTACGGATTCAATTTTGATTTAAAGAGTGACTTGTGAAAAAGTGAGAGACTAGGGTTATACAGATGGGCTACCATAAATCATATCTGATAAGGTAAGTCTATAGACTGACTTTATAATGGTGCCCACAATATAATTAAAGAATTGTGATGGTGCCTGGTTACTGACAGCAGCCTTCTCTTCCCTCTTTTTTTTTGTTCTCTCTGACTTACCCCAAGGCTGTACAATTACTGATCTATTATTCCATTGCCAATCATTAGCTAGTTCTTATTAACAACTTTTTGCCCCTTACTATAATGTAGATGTCACAGTGTTACACAATCCTTGTTACTGCATTTCTCCCTGCAGATTTCTTAGATTGAAATGGGTGTTGAAGTAATTTAGACTGTGGCAGTAATGAAATGGAAGGGGACATTGTGAAGAGGCAAGTGAGTAACCCAAGGTCAGATTTACTAAATCTTAACTAAATATCCAAATAACGAGGAAACTTAGGCACAATTTAACCTGTATTTCTGTTCTTTCCTAATTATCCTCGAATTGAATATTAATATTTTCATATCTAATACCTGAAAAGAACTTTATTAAATATACATACACTCATACACCTCTCTTTGTGCATTAATGTGTGTACATTAAGAAAATCTATGTGCTTCAATGTATATGTATGTTTCCTCTATCAAGTTAAATTTCTCTTGTTTTGAGTGAGGTATCATTTATTATTTTCACCAGTTATCTGGTAGAGTAAATACAGACTGTTTTTATTATCATTCCACAAAAATTAAGCCAACATAGGTAGGCAGTATGTCGCTGGATTGAAAGAAAATTAAAAATAATTTTGAAAACTCAAACAAACAATTGCATGAAATTCAGCACAAACAAGTTCTAAGTGATTAGTCATTTGCATAAACTTCTTGCAAAGGTATCTGGCTAGTTAATAGTTCTGTAACAAAGCATGTAGAGATTGTAATAGATCATGAACTGAACATGAGTCAAAATGCTGCCAAAGAAACACTAAGCAACCAAACAACAACAACAACAACAAAAAAACAAGCAAAGGAAACAAAACCAAACAGAGATTATCATGGATATCAAGAAAGTGGCATTTTCTGTAGGATACATTTCATACTTTTTCTCCTCTGTTACCTCTAGGGCCCCAAGGCAGAAACATTAGGTGCTGAGAGTATAGTGGAGAGCAATGAGAATTTTTGGTCTAGAATATTGGCCTATATGAGGTCTAGAAAACATAATGTATAAGAAAAAAACTGAAAAATCTGGAATTGTTTAGCCAGAAGAAGACTGAAGTGTATGAAGATAGTCTTGAAAAGCATGGCAGGCTACTGTTGGAAAGAAATAAATATTCTGGTTTTGACCACAGGGGATAGAATAAATAACAACTAGTATCAGTCTCAAAATTGTATAAATTTACATTTAAGAAAAAGGTGTTTCATGGTAATAGTAGTGAAGCTTCCTGTCAGACTGTGGCATCACATCACATTTTTTTTTCTTGTGACCTGAACTAATATCTCTTAGAAACAACTGAGGGAAGGCTGCTCCTGTCTGGGATTTTTAAAATATTAGGTGACCTACTGAAGTTCATTCCAGCATTATGAATACATTATTATAAGATTATTTTTTTTTTAGATTTATTTTTTAGTTATTTCTGTTTATGTTGTAGATAAAACATACAGAGATATTTTTAAGTAGAGCAGCAGAATATTCCAAAAGTACAGCCATGGGATGGTCAAATGACAGCAGTATTTAGATGTTTTTTGACAGATCAATATGTGTGAGCTTTACTTTATGTCATAGCTCTTAAAAATCAAAACCATCAGGTTGCATTCAGAAGGCTGAATAGTTCACAACTTGGTGCACAGCACTAGAGAATGTAAAACTTTAAACAAAATAGGATTTACAGGAAAGAAATGTCAAGTCAATCCTTCCCTATATTATGAATTCTCAAGGTTTTTTTTAACTTGTTGGAAACTCCAGAAGCCTTTGAGCCAGGCTTACATGGCTCCAGTTAAGTCCATGCTGCATTGTGCATGTCAAAATCCATTGAACTGCTGACTGCAGCTGACTTAATATACTGAGCTGTTTATTTCTGGGAATGTTATGCATTTGACCAGTTTTGAATTTTTAATGAAATGTCTATGGCTTAACATAGGATAAAACAATAGACTAAATGGCACTGATTCTCATACAGCTTACATCAGTTCATGTTTGAATTAATTTCACAAATGTCAGTGGAATTTCTTCTGGATTACACTGATGAAACCAACATGGAATCAGGCATGCCTTTTACAACAAAATAAATTTATGTTTATTTAAAAAAAAATACATCATCTCCAAATGCTTAAAATACATAGTTGAACACCAAGTTAATAGCAAATAGCATTGTTCTCCCAAGTTGTGGCTCAATTTCTCCCTCTGATTATCTAGCAATTTGTACAATTACACCTAAATGGATGTAATGCTGATTTCACTGCTTATTTTATTATAGCACTAAAGCAGGTACCGACCTATCTGCAATGCTTGTTTACAGTATTACTCATAAACAATTTTTTTACAGACTCTATTAAAATTTCCCAGCTTGATTAGCTACCAATCTGCACTAAAACACTCAAGTTAAAATGAAAAGCTAATTGCTCTGAGTTGCTCAGATCATTTACACACAACAGGATTTATTGGGGCTAATGAAGCTCCAGAATGGGATGGCTTCTATCTCACAGCCTTTTTCTGCCTTTCTACTTAGTAATAAAATACATAAAAATGTCAATATAAAAAAGTTCTTGTAGACCTGTAAAGCAACCAATCAATCTGATAATACCCTAAAGTCTGTGAAAAAGACACTGAAATCAGTGGAACTCTAGAAACTCTAACCAAAAATTCTCTCCCAATTCCAGCTTATTAGGTAATTCATCCTACCACCAGAAAAAGTACTTCAATTCTGATGCAAATCAGAATATTTTTTTGTTTTGTTTCCACACAAGGACAAGGAAATTTGGGGATTCCAAAGCAAGAGCTCATGAAAATAATTTCTAAATAATATAATTGTTGTAGTTTGAAATACCTCCTGATAATAGTTTGTTTGTTACAACACAGGCTTATTTTCACTGCATAATAGGTCTTTATTTTCTCTGCCTTTTCTGATGTGCAATATTCTGTCATGTGCAACATATTTCTCCTGCTGCACTGTTTAATATTGGTTCAAGAGAGAGGAACATAAGCCAGTCATCAACCACAGCATGGTTCATAGCTTGAAAAGGCCAGGCTTCTGATCCTGGATAGGCAGAGGCTGGAGAAAACACAGAAATCAGGTTTGGACAAGTACTCTGATCACTGAGAAACTGTGCTAAAGCCTTGTACTTGTCAGCCTTGCAACACTCAAGTCTATATGTAGATCCACAGCCTAAACCCTACAAAAACCAAGCTAGTTTCCTAAATGTTTCAGCTTGCCAGATGCAGAGTGTTGATGTAATGAGAAAGAAGAAAAAGAACGAAGTCCAAAAACATGAAAGGGCAGATCTATCTCTGAAAAACTCTGCAAGGGAAAGAGAAGGCCACCTTTTAAGTGGTACAATACTTGCTGAGAAGTGTGAGACCTGAAATCCATAATCTTCTTGGACCAATTAAGTTAAATGCCATTGACTGCTTAAAAACTCAGCTGTTAGTTGTAGCTAAAATTGGCTTTTTCTACTGGAGATAGAATGATACAGATCAAAGTTTCTAATAATCAGGCCCAGTAAAAACATGAAGAAAATTGACTTTTGTGCTGAATCTGGCTGGGATGGAGTTAATTTTCTTCACGGAATCCCTTATGGTGCTGTGTTTTGAATCTGTGGCCAAAAGTTGTTAACACACAGGTGCTTTGGCTGCAGCTGCCCAACATCGAGGCCTGTTTTGCTTCTCAGTGCCCCCACCCCTCCGATAAAATCATTGAGGGTGTGTTTTTTCTTCCTTTTTCTCACTCTTCTTCCTGAGCTAGTGGACTGGAGAGGGTGGACTAGCAGACTTGGGAGGAGACACAGATGGGACAGCTGACCCCAACTGACCAAAGGTATATCCCATAGGATATCAAACTCTAAAATAAAAGCTGGGGGAAAAGGAGGAAGGGAGTGGTACTTGGAATGATAGCTTTTGTCTTCCCAAAAACTTGTTATACATATTGAGTCCTGCTTTTCTAGAGATAGCTGAACACCGGCCTATTCAGGGCAACTATTGAATGAATTCTTTATTTTGCTTTGATTGCACATGCAGCTTTTGCTTTTCCTCTTAAACTGTCATTATGTCAAGACATAAGATTTTCTCACTTTTGTTCTGAATCTATTCCCCATCCTGCTGGGGCAGAGGTGTGTGGACTGCCCTGTGGGGCCTTAGCTGCTCACTGGGATCAACACACTGTGACTTTCAAAGCCAACTCAAGAAGGCTGAGCTGAATTTGAGAAGCAAAAACTACTTTTACACAGAGATGTGAAAAATATAAATTCCTTAAGTATCACACAGATCCCTTGTGGTGTTTTAAGTCCTATAAAAAAAAACCAGGATAGTTATAGCAAAAAATTTAGGAGTTGTAACCTATTGGCTAGATAACAACTGGCTCTTTAAAACACTTGCACTAGGCAAACAAAAGTTGTTCTTCAAATAGAGAGGCCAGAGTTTTTTCACTGATTTATTCATAAGTAGACTATGTCCCTGACACGTTAAAGTCACTGGCAAAATGCAAATAAAAATTCATGAGTGAACTTTGTTAGAATTAGAATACAGAACATTGTCAGGGATATTTCTTAGAAAATTAGATGGGATGCACATATCAGAACAGAAACATTCTTTGATAAGCAGGTGATAACAAGTGCTCATTAGGAGTTCATTGATCTCAGTAATGTTACTTTTAGGTTGGCAGGAATAATCCTATCAGTAACCAAATACACGTTATTATAACTGAACCCTTGAAAAAATTTCACATATGAAACCACTGTCAGTTTAAAGTTTATTTTGAATTCAGAAATATCTTACTCCACTCAGACAGATGAAATGTCAGTGGCTTTCCAAAGTGTTAAAGCTTTTTAAAAGAAATATTGTGATGACATTGGAAATTAATTTGATAAGCAAGCAATTTCAGTAAATATCATCTTGTTAAAATGTCAACAACTAGGCAAGAAAGACAAACTACACATTCTAATATGAATGTGTACCCAGAAGGAAACTTTTCAGTGTAAAAAATTACAGAATAAATATTTTTAAGCAAATTCTGTTAAATTATATTTGGAATCTTTACTTTTCTTATTTTTGTCAGACTTTTTTGCTTATGTTAAAGGATGGTTATCCTTTTAAAACTTCATAATAAAATTAAATAATGACAGATAAGTAAAAACTAGTTAGAGGTGCTATGATAAAGAACAATGTTTCAAGAAATGGACTATTGCCTTTAGCGCAGAGGATATTAAACTAAATATTCTAATTGTCCCTCTAACTTTGAAAACCTCATGATTTTACAAACCTTAAAGAAAGTGTAAAAGGACCTTAAAGATGTGGTGTAGTTGAGGTTATTTCAGGAAGCACACAGGCATGAAAGCAGTGGAAGCTGGTATTCTCTCAAGTCTTTCATCACAGACTATGCAAAGCAACAAACCCAATCTGCCAGTTTTATGAAAAGTTGAGTCAGATGTAAGCACAATGGAATAACACTGCAACTCCAAATGTCAATAAGAAAATCCAAAGAAAAAAAGAACATAAAGAGGGAACTTGATTCTGTCATAATACCTGATGTAGTCATATAGGGGTTTCAACTCCTTCAAGTCTGAAATTGTTTTGCTAAAGTTTGATTTAAGAATCGGAAAATATATACATGAAACCCACCTTCATATCTCTATACCAGGGATTTTTTTCACATATTAAAAATTATAATGAGAATATTTAGTAACACTGAAGATTTTTTAATTTTTCATTTCCACATAGAAAGTGATTCTGTGAAAATATGTCTGTAACAATAGAATAAAGGTTTTACAGGGAGTGTTAGAAAAAGTCATGTGTATCAAAAGCAAGCTCAGTCAAATGGCACACATTCAAAAGTAGGGTTTTTTCTGAGAATAGGCCTCTTCATTGTGGTATATTCTACTAAGTCAAAGCTTGTAAATGAGAAAGGAAAAATATCATTTTTTCTATTAATAACTCAAATAGTGTAAAAGACTATATGCATGCTTTTGGGCTATTTCAGCACCCCAAGATGGAAACATATTATTCTAGAATCTTCAGGGCCTTTGTTTCAAGATCCAATTTAGTCTTCAAACAGAACAAATCCAGAAGGAACATAAATCAATGCAGTTTTCTTATTAAAAAAACAAAACAAACCCGGCTGTAGTCTCTGCAAGGCCTTTTCCACTTGTTAGTTTTTCATATGCCCTCTCAGAATAATACCTCTTACTTTCATAGTTTATAACATATTCAGAGATGGGGAGTATTTAATCTTCTTTTGACTATTTCACCCTGACTGAGAGAGGGTGTCCACACTGCAAACAAATTAAAAGATGTGGTTTTAATTTTCAATGTCTTTTCTGCATTGCATACCTTAAGCTGGATAAGGAAGAAGTATTATTTCAAGCTTATAGTATTCTCAAGTATTAATGAAAGAATTCAAATATAGAAAAGATATTTTAAATTAATTCTAGCCCTCAACCCTGATAATTCCTTAGTGAACATTTTCTCATTGTTTGTCCATTTTAATTCAAAACAAAATGGGTTTTCAATAGAATAGAGATAGTACAAAAAATTTAGATTTTTCCTCCTTTGTCAATATACACTACTGCATGGTAAAATGTGTCTCCATATATTTCAGAGGCAGTTGTCTACAAAACGGTAATGTGGTGATTAGGAATATTTCAAAATGAAAGGATAATGTGGAAAAGCATATCCATGAGCATAGTATTCAGATACAGTTGAGAAATTCAGTTGATCAAAATGGCTCTTATGGTACTTGATTCTCTTGCCCTTATTTGAATTTAAATTATGAGTTTTCCCAAATCTACAAGGAATTTCTGTGATATTCTCTAGAAACTGTCTGCCATTTACTTAGTAGAAAATCAGCTGAAACTTTCTATGCATTTGCACCTTGACACTGATGTGAAGCTACATTTTACTCTGAATAAAGTGCATCTTTATGGGAAATGGTATGCCAATTCATAAAATTATAGTGTTCTTGAAAACTTTGTTTAGTAATGTCACTGAAAATAACCCAAACGGCAATGTGTGTGGTAATAAGATATCAGAGGCTTCTTGTCATGATTTAGTGCACCATGGACGTGGAAGACAGGTATGTTGAGAGTCTAGTGATGATTATCTGATATTAGATGTCATTGAATATGATTGATGTTGGAATACTAAAAATTACTGTGGTAATAAATACTTATGAAAGATCTTGTCAAATTCACAGAATCACAGAATTAGTAAGGCTGAAAGGGACCCCAGGAATCATGTGATCTAACTTGCCTGCTTAAGCAGAGTCATCCTAAAGTAATACAACATCATCGGACTGTGTCTAGACAGTTCTTGACTATCTTCAGTGAGGGAGACTCCACAAGGTCTCTTGAGTTTAAGTTCTCTCACTGTTCCAGTGCTCACTCACCCACACAGCAAAGAAATTCTTCCTCATAGTCAGGTGGAACTTCCTGTGCATCTTCTCCTATTGGTTGGCACCATTGGGAAGAGCCTGGAAACATCTTCTTTATACTCTCCCAATATGATAGGAAGTGATGAGGTCCCCTTTCAGTCATCTCTTCTCAAGGCTGACCAGGTCCCTTAATCCTTCCTAAATAAGAGAGAGAGATGCTCAAATCCCTTAAATATCTTTGTTACCCTCCCCTGGACCCACTCCAGGAGCTCCCTGTCCCTCTTGTCCTGAGGAGCCCAGAACTGGACACAGCACCCCAGCTGTGGCCTCAGCAGGGCTGAGTAGAGGGGCAGGATCACTCCCTCCCCCTGCTGGCAATGTTCTTCCTAATGCACCCCAGGACACTATCGGCCTTCTTGGCCACAGGGGCACTGCTGGCTCATGGAGAGCTCGTTGTCCATCAGGATTCCCAGGCCCTTCTTCACAGAGTACCGGCATGTCTTTGTGCATGTGGTTTTTCTTCCCAAAGTGCAGCAATTCCACTTTCCTCTGTTGAGTTTCAGACAATTCTCTGCCCATCCCTCAAACCTGTCATGGTCCCTCTGAAGGGCTGCCCAGCCCTCTGGGGCATCAGCCACTTCTCCCAGCTTTGTGTTATCAGTGATCTTGCTGAGGAGGGTCTCTGCTCCTTCATCCAAATCACTGAGAAATAATTGAAACAGCACTGGGCCCAGTACTGAATCTTGGGAGACACCACTAGTGACAGGCCTCCAACTAGACATTTTCTTTTAAAGATAAGAGAGCAGAAGGCTAGGAGTGGTCTTGTGTTTTAATCAATCTGCTGTGAAGTGGATTGATACAACTACTATAGAACCAAGCCATTTCTTTTGACATTCAATTCATTATATTTGTATTCATTTCATATTTACAGTTTTCTGATTTTAATTCGTATTTAGCATTCACTAGTCTATAGGTTTCATATTGGCAGGAAAGAACTGCATAAGAAAGCTTTTTGAAATCTGGGCAACTGAAAATCTAGCAAGGGTGTACACTCATTATGGATTTTACAAAATTATGATTGTGTTATCCAAATAGTATTCTCAAAACAACCAGCAGCAGTACTGGCAATTGACAGTACTGGCTTGCTGAGACTTTTAACAGTAGCATTGCTAGATTCCAAGATCCCATATGCCAAATTTTTTCGACCTTTTTTGAAAAAAATTATTTCTAATCAACATTATACAACAAGTAACTCAAATAAACTAAGCATTCCATGAGTAAATTGCAGGTAGTTTAATTGATGGTATTTGATTGATTTTTTTTCTACTTTTTTTAATTACCTTTTTCAGTATATTTTATACAACCAGAAATAATTACTTTATTTTCCTGATTTACAGAATTTCTTAGGAGCAGCTTTTTAAACACTACGATATGTAGAAACACTCTTTCAGAATTACAAATTTTGTATTCTCCTTAGCTTAATTATTAAAAGAACAAAACCAATACGCCTGGGAAAGTCAACAGAGATAGTTCTTGAACACAACCATTTTATAGCCAGAGATGCAAACCAGGTACTGGAAAAAGAGTTTGATGGCAATTTATCATTCCAAAATCACATGTTCCTATAAACTTTCTAACTTCCTAATACTGTTTTTCTCTCTCTCTTCTTCAGATGCATTATGAATGAGATTTCTGTCATTGAACTGTATATGTTTTTACTGTAAGGTCATATTTCAAAATTATCCATGTTAGAATTCTTTCCCATTTAGTAAACAAAACAAACAACAACAAAAAAGTTGTGAGAAAATAGTTTTATCTCTTCTTTTGAATAACATGAGGTTTTTTCTTCATTTTTAACTGCTGACTCTCTCTTCACTGACATAATAGGAGTTTTGTGTGACTACTTCATACATGGAAGTGTCTGCTTTTGGTCAGAATAGTATGTCCTCCCTTGATCCAAAAAACTGTGGTTTTTACATATCTAGAGTCAATAGTGCTTTCAGGAATCAGTTGAAAATATGTGACCACTCTTCTTCTCCAGTGCAACTGGTCATTCTCCTTGATCCTAATAGGTGCTCCTGGCTGCAACTTTCTACAGCAGTGTGCTGCTGATCTCTGCTTGGAGGATACAGGACCTACAAAAGCAGGTCATGCACTCTGTGAATACAAAAGATGTAATAAAAGTAGATGGCAGAGTAAGGAAAATGGTTATCTTATTCATAACTTTAAATGTGTTTGAGAATAGTAAATAAGTACATTATCTTTGTTTCAAAATAATTTCAATAATTGATTTTGATCTATTTGGCCCTATTTATAGGGTTTCTTCTTAGCAAATTTTCTAGGAGTTCTGAGGAATTCTGAATGAGGATTATAAATTTTGTACAATAATTTCAATAATTGCAATGTGAAAGAATCACAGAACAATTTGGGTTGGAAGAGACTTTCAAAGATGGTGTAATTCAACCCCTGTGTCATGGACAGGAACATATTGTGCTAGACCAGGTTGTTCAATGCCCCATCCAACCCAGCTATGAACACTTGCAGGGATTGGGCATCCACAACTTCTCTGGGCAACCTGTTCTAGTGCCTCACCATGTCACAAAAAATTTCTTCCTATCTAAATATATATAAATATATCCTTCAATTAAAACCATTGCCAGTTGTCCTGTCACTATAGTCCTTGGTAAAAACACTCCCTCATTCTTTGTGATTGTCTTTATGATATATTTAAAGATCACAGTAAGGTCTCCCCATAAACTTCTCTTATGGAGGCTGAACAACTCCAGCTGTGAGACGTTCCTCATAGGAGATGCAATCCAATCTTCTGGCAATTTTTGTGGCCTTCATCTAGACCCACTCTCACAAGTCTATGTCATTCTTGTACCAAGGATTCCTCAGCAGAGTTCAGAGGCAGAATCAACTCCCTGAATCTGCTGGTCCACTTCCTTTGATGCTGACTAGGATACAGCTGGTTGTCTGGGCTGCATAGCATATTGGCCAGATATTCATCCACCAGTATCTCCAAATCCTCTGCTGGGATGCTCTCAATCCATTCAGCACTCAGCTCCTATTGATACGTGTTATTACCCCAGCCCAGAGACAGAACCTTACATTAGGCCATGTCAAAATTAATGAGGTTTACATGGATCCACTCCTCAATCCTGTAGAGTTCCCTCATCAGTCTTCAAATTTCAAGAAACCATGAGATAAATTTTTGATTATAATAATATTGTCCAAATACATGAGACTTAATGATAATTACAACTTTCAAATATTTTTTATTGCCTTCTGATACTATCTTAATGATTTTCTTATTTTTTCTCTATCCAGGAGGCCAAGAAATTATTTCTTATTTCTTTTTGCATAAAGCTCAGCTTTTAAATAATTTGCATTTCTAGAATGGCTGCAGGTAGCAGCAAAAGTAAGTTTAACAATATGAGAAATTATTAGCAGTGGCAATATCAAATTAGACAGACTGGAGAATGAGTAATGCAAAATATTTTATTAAATAGCTGCATGATCCAATAATGACCAATGGTTTGGAGAGATGAACAATCTGGACAGAAAAATCATCCAGAAACTACCTAGGGACAAAGGTTTCAATTTCCCAGTCACTTGCATACTAAGTCAGTTCACTCAAGTAGTTTAAATGAAGTTAATGGAACTGTTAGTGGAAGATATAGCAGTCTGCAAGACTGGGGCCAGAGAGGGCAATTCTATTTTCTCTAATAGACAAAGGGAGAACAATTTTACGACACAAGCAAGAATTTGTTCAGAAAATAAGTGGG
Source organism: Thryothorus ludovicianus (assembly GCA_013397245.1). Taxonomy (NCBI): domain Eukaryota; kingdom Metazoa; phylum Chordata; class Aves; order Passeriformes; family Certhiidae; genus Thryothorus; species Thryothorus ludovicianus. Next base: position 113,096 of record VZTB01018167.1, read on the forward strand.
GCAGACTAATCTTCAGTTGCCACCAATTAACATATTATAAAGCATGTTGCAAGACTGGGTTTATTTCCCTCTTTGCTTTTTGCAAATATTCTTTAGTTTTTGCTTAAGTTTTTTAAAGGCCAAGCTCAGACATTTCAGTCATGATAGTTGTTGCAGAAAGACATAAGGAGATTCAGTTCAAAGAGTGTACAGTCTTATAAACTGGAGAATGAAAGAGAAGGGAAAAAAAAGTACAAATATATGAGCGGCTATAAAATTTACACAGCTTGCATTTAGTAGACTAAAAACAGTAAATGACTGACAGATTGAAAAAAATATTTGTATTGAAATAAATATTTATTACCAATATTTGGAATTTCAGAGCTGATGCTAGAAATGGTTTGTTGCAGAATAAGCTGTAAGAACATAAGATTCATTTATAGCAAATACTTTTTTGGCAAAAAATTTATGAAGGAAAGCTTTAAAAGAGCAGTTGTAAATAGTTTCCCCACTGGTCACTAAAGTTGAGTTGATTCTATCAATATCTCCTGGTTTCATTTTCCAGAGAGATAAGTGTATTCATCTCACATAACTCATTGATTATGAATTCTGAACCTCAAAACCTAAGGCTTGGAGGTAGAAAGTCATGCTGAGTAGCTAGTGCCATCTTTTACTGAATCTTCTGCTTCCTAGGAGGACTTCTGCAGCACAGTAGTGCTGATCTCCAACAAAAATTGAATTTTTGCTGAGGGGGAATAAAACATTTTTCTAAATTAAGAACCACAGAAAGCATGGGTGTTATAGTCATAGTCTCCCAGTGCTGTCCTGCTGAAAGCACATTCAGCTGTGGTAAGGGTGGCAGTCTGCCTGGGAAGACCATGGGTCTGCTCCTACTGGGTCTGAAACCTGGAAAACTAAAAAGCCGTGTCTGCTTATCATGGAGATAACGTCGTGCAGTGTACTTAACTTCATCAGTGCTGGGATACAGCATGAGGACATATAATTGCCACTTAAGTGCTGTGCAATTTCCTGCTGTGGGTGTGTTTTGTGGGAGCTGGGGACTGTTTCTTACTGTAGGTTATTCACCAAGCATGTACAGGTGTTCAGGATTAAACCCTCCAGGTGTTACTCCCTGATAATGCAGTGTTTCTATACTCACCTAGAAAACTATCATTTGTCTGCAGACCCAGAAACATTTTTTCAATAGTTCCTTTAGGACAGATTGGCAGGATCTTTAGGTCCAAATTTAAAAAAAATCCAGAAGATGCACCAGTGAGAAATCTGGATTTCTGAGATTTTTGGAGAGTAAAACTCCCTGAAAATTACAAATAATTTGAGAAAATCTTGACTCACACCTTTTTTTTTTTTTTTTTTTTGTGAAACCCAAGAAGCAGTATCCTGGGCTTTGACACACTTAAACTCTCTCTAATGCTCCCTGGCTTCCAGGGTCTCTCTTGGCCTTTCCAGCTGTTCACTGATTATTCTCAATGCTTGACTGCTTCTCTCAACTGCTCACCCTCATCCTTTGTGACAGACCCTCTGTCTTTGATGCTGTGATTTTCTATGGTGTCTTTTTTCACCTTTGTGCCTTTCTCACCAGGCATAGTCTCGAGGACTAAACTTATCTCAGATTCTATCAGCGAGGATTTAAGATTTGGCTTCAAAGACAATTATGTTCAGATGAAGCTGATGCATCACTTAAGCTCTTAAAACAGACTAAAATTTAGATATGTGTAAAACGATATTCCCCCACACCACCAGATGATGATTTTAGTAAGTACTGAAATGGCCAAGTTTAATAGGCAATGTAAGTAAAGCAGCAGAAATTATGTGCTTTTTTTTCAAAGTTCCATACAGCAGTGACTGGTTAATCTTAAACGTGCTGTCCAAAAAATGTCAAAATTTTATAGAAGATATATATTCTACTGGTTCAAAATACTTTTGTTTCATTCTTTTGAAAGCTCCTGGAAGCCAGGAAAGGAATCAATATCTCCCTTTCTTAAACCCATTCTTTCCAAATTGTCTACATTGTCATGATCAGGTTGTTTCCTCTGCTGCAGCCTTCAAATATTGATAAGTGAAGTCTGCCCCACAAAATAGTTATTACTGTGTAACTAGACTGGGCCTAAGGTTGCCTTAAACATACCATAGGGGATTGGGTTTGTTTTTTTCAAGAAAAGATAAGTAATTGTAGCATTGTTTACTGTGCAAGGTGCCATGTCCAATCAATGTCAAAGGGAATTTTTAGGGCTGCTACAGGAAAGAAGGATTGCTTTCACTTGAGTATCCTTGGCTGCTAGCTACAAGCTCAGTTTATTTCCCTTGTAAGTAAATACTGTATCGGTGCATGAAATTTCTTCATAAAAGATGCAGAAAGATTTTTTTTTGTCTCAACTTACTTTAGCTCTTGGGAAAATGAGCAACTTCTCTAAACATCCAGTTGCCTGTGTCCTGAGAAACTATTTTTCTGTCTGCTAAACTTCATTCAAATTTTTTTCCTATGCTCTAGATGATGGCTACTATTTGCGTTTGTAAGATCAAATACCGTACTCCACAGTATTCCTTTTTTTTTTTTTTTTCATTTGGGAGATGTTTGTAGTACTATATTACATAGGTAATTTGCAGTGTATGCAGGAACATAAAAGACAACAGTGACTCCCTTTCAGACAGTTTTTTACACCTAACCATTCCTTCTTAAAAAAAACATAATTGAGAGGCATTTTTAGGTTTGGAACCTGACTGTATAGTGATTTATCCTTGTATCTAAAAATTCCTCCTGCTGCCATGGGAATTGTTAATGTACCATATTATCCAATGTCAGCAGTAGTAAAGGATCACACAGAGTAAATATTTAATTTAAAATTTCAGTCTCTAGAGATTCAAACTGTGACAGACATCTTGGGAAAATAAGATATCCCTGGGCATGTTTAGCAGGCTACAGGTTCTCCTCATCCTGATACCTTGGACCTTCTGTAACACAAGCCATTATCATCAGAGATTTACTCTTCCAAGCAACACAAATGGAATTTCTTTTTCCTCACTTATTGTTTGCTTGATTATTTTTTAAGCTTCATTTATCCACTGATACATAACTGCACTTCAATTATAGAGCATGTCTATTAGATTGCAGCTCCTTTTTAATTGGGTTTTTAATATTTCAGGATCTCCATGGTCAGAACTTGCCTGTATTTTAGCCCAGAGGCTTTCTATATAGTAGATCTCACTCTTTAAAAAGGTCACGTTATTGCATGATTATAGATTTATTTATTCTTAAGAATTTCAGCTTACAAGATTACACAAGGAACAAAACATAAGCCAAGTAAGTTATCCCAGGTACTTCAAGAAAAAAGGATAATTAGCATAAATGGTGGAGAAACAGTATTTTTAAAATGAAATGTTCTGTAATTGCTAAGAGTAGCTAAGATGTTAAGTCCAAAAACTTAACAGAATTTCTGATTCATAACATTTTAGTTTACTTTATCTCACTGCCTTGGGTCTTATAAAATAGCATCACATGTTGTTCAAATTGGCCATTTTAGGATAGGTACATACAGGGAGAACCCTTGGCAAAGCAAAGACTGTAAATAATAACCATTGCTAAGATCTCAGGAAGGTCCACAACACTGATGAAGATGTGATGTTTTCCTGAGCTCCAATTTGTACCTTTACTGCACGCAGATGTAAAGAGAGATTTATCTTCAGATTCACCCTTTCTTTTTTCAGCTTCTCCCCAATATTTGTTTTAGAAGATAATCTTGAATGAGCTACCCTCAAAAATCATTCTTGTTTTTCTTCCTTCTGTCAACTCCCATCGGTCCACAAACTTTAGTATATTTCAAGGCCTTTGTACCTTTCCTAATCCACAGACTTGAAATTTCTCCTCTATTCTCCAGTATTGTTCTCTATTGGAGTAGATACTTCCAATTTCCATTGATAATTTGATTCTATCTTACGGAATAATTTATTTTGCTGAGCTTTTCCTCTGCAATATTCTTCCTCATTTGTTTAGCTATGTTGTAAACTTTGAATCTAATTATGAAACAATATTTATCTGTTCATCCCCCATCTAATTTATGTCAATGTTTATACAAAGATTCCACTCATTCTTTTAAATATCCAGACATAACAGGGTGAAAAATAGAAGTCCAAACATAAGAAAACTCCAGAGCTTATGACCTTTACTTGATTTATAAATAAGCATGAAGTGTCTCAGACAGTATTTTTTTTAGTATTTATTTAACTTTCACAATACAATCTGAATGAAGAAGCAAGCAAAGTATAAACAAAGGAAAGTAGTACAATTGTTAATTCTGATAGTTAAGGGAGAATAAAACAAAATACACATCAGTTTCTTCAGAAAACTGTGAACTGTTGCTCATAATGCTTTGCTCAAATCTGTGGATGTAGAAATATATCCTGTCCACACTCAGTCTGCTTTCTTCTTCCATCATGGGGTTTGTGTCCAACCTTGGTAAGAAATTAAAAATGGGAATGTAATCAAAAATTGAATAGGGAACAGGGAAATCTTCAGTCCCCAGTTTCACACGCCTCTTTTACCATGAGCTCATATCATCAGAGATTGTCCTTGCTGCCTCCCTGCACTGCAATAGGCTACAGGTGAAGACCCCATGGACTATGGAGAAATCTTTACAGAAATCCAGAATAAGTTAGTTATTTGTTTCCCTCCAAAAAGAAAAAAAGAAAAAAAGTGAGAGAATTCTTCAGAAATACTTAAACAGGTATACCAAACAACTTCAAAATGAAGAATAAGTACTACCATTAATTACAATCTGTAAAAGTTGTGTATAGGATAAAGATTGCAATGTTAGCACAATAACTGAGCAGTACAAGAGTTTACACTCTTATGGAAGATCAGTTCCTCAGATATAAGAATTTCCTGGGGAGTTTAAAGTAATTGGAAACAGATATGCAGATGCCTACACAGCCACAAACATGCGTGCACATGCATATACCCATTCTTTCCACTTACCTGTCTATTCCTCTTTTCTGAAGAAACAGTGATTTCCATTTTGTCATGAAAGGAAGAAAACAACATGTGCATGTGAGTCTTAAGTGACTTATCAGCAATGACAGCAGTATGTGTAAAGAACACTACTGTGAGACTACAAACAAGTTTAAGTTTAGCTGTTAGTGGAGTAAAAAGGAAGGAGGGAGGCTGCAGCTCAGTGGCCTGCCAAATACAAGGCACATGTACAATTAGGAAAAAAGAGCCAAGCATGGTTGACCTACTTATATCTGATCTGCTTTAATGCTCTCTTATTTCCAGTTCTTGAAAGCATTAGATGTTTTCAGGGCCCTGAGTGCTTTCCTTACATCCCCCAGGATTCAGCTGCTTGGACTCAGGGAAAACTTTGATAATGCTTCTCTCTGGCTGTGAGAAATCCCAGCAGTCACTTAACCCACTCACCTGGAAGAGGCTTTTAACCTTAGGCTCTCACCCTTGCTACATCTCTGGCACCCCAGTCCTGTGCCTCTTTCACTCTTACCCAGAAATAAGCTTGCAGGTGACTTTGTGACTTTTTATCTTGATGTCGGACTTGCCTCATTACTGTGGTTCTTCCTGACGTTCTAGACTCTTGGCTGAACTAAATGATCACTGCACACCTCCTTCCCTATATGCATCTCATGTATCCCCTGCACTGCTGCCAGTGCCTGCCACCCCATCACCTACCCTGGCAGAAGCTGCCTGCTCTTGCTGCACCCTGGCAGCTGTAATAGATGATTAGCAAGTGCAACCACTTAGAGAGCATAAATGTCCTATAAATGCCAGGTGGAAGGTTAATAATAAATAAGCACAATAAAAATAACCCTGTCTAATATATGGAGAGCACTAGATGACTTGAACTCCTCTGTGCCTACGCTGTAATGAATGGCTGCCTGGTCAGCAGGAAGTGGGTTGGATTGGTTTCACCTGATTTTGCTTCATTTTCTACTTGTCATACTGCCTAAACAAGGAACCCTGAGTGACGAGAGCAGCACACAAGCGATCTGGTGACTGAATACTTTGGGGTCCCTGAAAGAGATAAGAAGGACCCCAGAAACATTTGCCATTGACCAGTCTGTGAACAGCTGGGCTCTGGAGCAGTAAGCACACAGAGGTCCCTGCAAGATGCTGAAAGGAGCAGCAACAGATTTTATATTAGAAAGGCCATATGTTTCTATGGCCTTCTGCATTATGTACTTATATCACATTCAGAAAGAAATCTGAGATTTTGACAGCCCCAACACTTGGGATATTGAAGAGCTGGTGATTAGAGAATTTAAATGAAACCAAAAAATAAAAACCTTTCTTTTGTGGGGAAAAGTCAAAAAAGGCATAAAAATAAAAAAGGAAAACTGTGTAAGTGTAGAACATTCAGAGGCTGAACTGTCTCATTATGGCTGTGTCCTTGGTCCAACTGTATACAACTATTTGATTCTCAGGGAATTCCCTGCAGTTCTCTGTGGGCTCAAAGACTTTCAACCTGTAGGTCTTCTGCCAGCCTACTGACCTGAGCTGAGTAGCCTGAATCCGGGCATTAGTCTTCATTTAACTGAGATCACTGCCTGCTATCTCTGCTGCTGCACAGTCACAGCGAGGAGTTCAGTGAGAGTGACAATCAGCACTACGTTCAGTCTACAAAAGAGAAAGTATGAAAGAATTCTCATAATGGGAAAAGAGTATAGGAATCTAGATAGGTGAAACCTAAAGGGAAGGCTTTTAAGTTTCTACATTCTGTTCAGAGCTATTTTTTGGGAAAGAAGAGAATATTTTCTACCTTTGGACAATGTTACAATGCTGAGTTATTAAAAAGAAAATCATTCTTATAGTAGTGATTCTGCCTAGCAGGCTGACAGGTTGAGCACACATATATAATACAGTCTCTGAGAAACAATCCCTCTGATGTCAGGCCACATGAATGAGTCATGACTACTTATCAGTGTGTCTGAATATTTGTAGTAGAAAAAAAAGTCTGTGTTGTATGGTACCATGCTGTGTGTCAGATAAACTTATGAACCAAGTAGGCAGCCTAATGCTCTCATTGCTGTACATACCTAATGTTACACACAATGTACATATTACATGTTATACATTAAAAATAGCATTCTATTGCCTTGCTTTAGATACAAGTTCTGTTGTAGCCTGTAACAGATCCATAGGAAATCTGAATGTCACTTTCTTTACTCCAGTAGTAATCATAAATTACTTCATGTCAAATATCTTGAAAGTCCTCTGTGGGTTTCATTTCATTATTTGGCTGTGTATATACCTGCTGCAAAAGCAGTGTTCAGTTACCTGGGGTCATTTTCATTCATAGGTATTCTGTAGACCTGTCATTTATAAATATCTAGGGTCCTTGTACACTCAAGCATAAACTGTTCATTATAGCTTCAATCATCTCACACTCACTGAAGTCAATAAAAATACTTTTAAAAAGATATTTTCTAAGAAAAATGTATACCACTAAACTACTTAAACTTATTTATAACCTCTTTTTAAACATTCAAATAAGCCCTTAGTGCCTGAATTAAATATAGCTCTTGTAAAGGCTTCAGAGACTTTCAGATGTCTTCATATGAAAACCAGAAAATTCTTAGTTCAATTTTATTTATGCAGAAGTTCCCTATGCTTGCCTTTGAGATTTAAAATCATAATCTACTAAATTATGTTCAGAAAGATCCACTCAAAGAGAAGACTAAAGCAATCAGCTCTATCAAAAATTCCACAGGACCTTATCATTTTTCCAGTGCTAGGACAAAAAACTTCTGAAAATCAAATAGGGTGAGGGAAATATTTATTCAGGGAATGATTAAATGAGAGAATTAGGGGAGAGATGTTTAGTTCTTGTTTGTGAACACTATCCACAATTCTCATATTTTATATCACTGGTTTATTATTTGCCTTAAAAAAAGGAAACCTGCACCTTCAATCAAAAGAGAATTTAAGTAGAAAAATCTATGAATAGCTTTATATTTTAAGGTTTAGACATACTGACTACAAGATATCTTAAAACACATACTCTTGTGTGGACTTTCCACAAATGTCTAAACAGATTATTTAAAAGGAAATAAAAATCACCATATATTTATATTATAGTCATGTCTTCCTCTGGCTTGAGATAAACATTTCATGCTATACAGGTTTCATCCATGACCAACTGCTGATAACAGCTTATTCAACCTCCCCATGCATATCATTAACCTTTTTCTCACAGAGAATTTTTATATCTGTAATATAAAAATTCAGGATTTATGTTTTGGTCTTAGTTTTCTTTTTGTTTTATAGGAAATTACCATGTCTAAGACACATGATCATTTATGACTTAAAATGTTCACCTGGTAAACAATAATTTAGTTGTTATAAGGACCATTTCAGGACATCTCATTCCTTCCACAGTAACAGAATTTTCTTATCTGCTAACTGATTCTTTCTTACTACTATAAACAAGATATTTATCTTCTTCAAATGTCAAACTTAATGCTGCCTTAACATGTCTGTCCAAACCCTGGGTTTGGATGGGAAATGATAAATTAAAGCCTGGATTTCTAAACATCATATTTTAGCATAATTTTCTTTCATCTGCAAAAGCCATTTCATAGTTCATTGCATTGTATTTTATTTTCTTGGCTTTGGAGGATTTCTGTGGGTTTTTTTATTTTAGAAAATAGAAAATATGTGTGTAAAATTGAACGAATTTTTTTATATTATCATATGAATCATAAGGAAGACTTTATATCTTAACTTTTTCTGTGATGGGTGTCAGTCACAGACTGCCTTAATTCCTCTTGATCATGGCCATTGCAGATCACATATTGATTTTCTTTTAGTTCAGGTGATATTTTTCTAGATGTTCAGATTGCCACTTATTCTGTAGAATTAATGGGCAGATGCTCATTATTTTTTTTTGAGGGTTTTATGCAATGTGATAATAACAAGAGAGATTGTTGCAAAGTCATTAACACCTACTGCAAAAATACAAAATGGTACAACCTCTTCTAGGTTCCTAGAAATCCAAACAGAATTATTTGTAAAGGAAAGAAGTTGAGAGGAGTGAAAAAGTCTGTTTAAAGATAATTCATGTGAAAAAAAAAAATCTGTAAACCACAGAGACTGTGTCTACTATATGTCTAGCAGCAACTGCTAAATGGTGAAAAATTTGTTTATGTTCTTAGTCAAGATATCAGATGTGTTTGTCTGACAAAATATGTGTGTTCCACTTTCAGGCTTGGTCTCCCTCGCTGATGTGAAATAAAATGAAATATGATTGCTATTTTTTGAGAACCTCTCAAGGCATTTCTTAACTCTGTGTGTTATAATTTGAAGAATCTTGGCATGGTTTCTTAATTTTCCTCTATTATTTTCCTTTGCCTGTATCTCTTCTGTGTTCTGTATCTCATTGTGTCCACATATTAACTGTAAAAGCAGGTACTACAATCAGATTAAGAATGTGGGTCAAAATAAAGTAAAATCCGCAATGATTAAATTAATACTGTGAATAATATCTGTGATTTGAACAGAAAAGATTGAGCCTAATAACTAATAATAACTAAAGCCTTTTCCTCTAGCGCTGACTATTGTGAAACAATAGAATACTATGTGTGGCACATGTGCAGGACAGAGAATTGGTCAACGAGGGTAGAAATTATTAAATTCTCTTTCACTGACACAAGGTCATTTGTAATTACTGGACATGAATAATGTACCCATCTCTTTGACTTCTGAGTTTGCCCATAGGACCATTTTAATCTTTCTTTGTTCTCCCTCCTAGTCAAGAGCATAAATTGTTTTCTGCAGGAAGGGCCTTTACTGTTCCAATTCATGGTATAACAATGACATTTTTAGATTACTCCCATCACTGGCAAAAGAAACAGTTCACTTGCTGCAAGAGTAAGGTCTGAAGCTACTTTCAGATGCTCTTCTGGAGAGAAGTAAACAGAAAGACCAAGAAAACTTTTGAATCTTACAGAGACATAGCTGTAGTACTGGATAGTCTCAAAAGGAAATTAGGTAGGAAAATGCATTTGCTCTGTTTAGCTCCCTCTCAAAGGCAGTGCTTTCTCCAACTTCTCCTTTGTAAGCTACAATTAATAAACAGTTCTAGTGTACATGGTGTTGTACATCCTATATATTTATACCTGTACAGAAAGAAGATTCAAGGACATCACATCAAGAGCAATTGGCTTCCAGCTTGCCAAGAAAAGAACATTTTTTCTTTCCTAATCAGAATTATTTGAAATTGAAGCTTCAGTTACTTCTGCTCTACAGTGTTTTAGATCTCAATGAAGAGCTTGATTCTGGCTATTTCTTGCTCCATGACTGTCAGTCTTCACTAGGTAGTGAACAATTTCTTATAGTGCAACTTTGGATCAAATTGAATTTATACAGACCATATCAGGATTTTGATGGTCTTCTAGAGTGCATCACTACTATTAGGGTCTTCCAGATTGTATTATCATGCATGTATTGTTGAACAAAATAAAAAAGGATAGGGTATCAGATAGAGATGTAAACTGTCAATAATTTCTGGTGATAGAGGGGATAGTTTGGGGTTATTTTTGTTGCTGTTGTTGTAGGGTGGATGATTATTATTATTATTGTTTTCTTTTAAATCATATTGTGATTTTAAGTAAGTCAGTAAGTAAGAGGTCGGAAGAAAGAAAAGCCACAACAGGCATCTGTTAGATGCTGGTGGACCTACTATGTTCAGAATTTATTTTATATATGTATATGTTAGACCTAGGCACTAGAATTAAACATTCCACTTGAAAGTTGCATCATGTAAAACACCAGATTAAAGAGGCAGATATTTCTGAATTTCTATGCTATTGAGAGGATCATTCCATTCCTCTCACTTCTTGCTACTTTATAGGTTGCTACAACAGTGTGGAACCTGATTTAGGAAAAGTGGTTCAACACCATTCAGAAAAATATCTCACTAGAAGACAGAGTGAATTGAGAAATAGGCTTAGATTGTTCCAGGAGGGGCAGCTGATTAACAGCTCTTTACCAACGGAAATTCATAAAACATCCCTGTTCTTTTTATGGGTTTCTAGCCAAGCTCCACCCTAATGATTTTTTTTCTAAGTAAAATTTATAAGGAGTTTTTATATTACAACTATTCCTGAAGACTGTTTTCAGAAAGAAAACTCTGCATTTCCTTTTCCTGTAGTTTCTTATCTGTGCAAGAAAAATTGTGTTTTCAGGAAATGGTTGTAATTTGTCTCTCAACTGACTGCAATTACCTTAAGTTTGACTGTATCTCTTAAAGACTGCAGTTGTTTATTTTGACATTATCCCTCTTGTTCTGTAAACACATGGCCATTTATCATATATTCTTGTTAATATCTTCCTCATAGAAGGCAGCCTGCATATGTAAGTGTATTTTCTTTCCTTGATGCTTGAAGCTAGGTTTTATATATTTTGAAACTGGTGAGAGTACTGCATCTCACTGAGGCTAAAACCAGAGGGGAAAGCTTATGGAAACGATGGTTAGCTTTGAAATGCTGAATGCTATCTGCTGAAACTGTTCCTGTTTGTAAAAATAATGACATAACTACAAAGGACACACATTGATAGACGTGCTGGATATGAACACATGTGGATTTGAAAAATATCCTGAGAAAAGACCTTAGGGATAAGTACTGGCAAGAATATGTCTTGGAATCTGAGCAAAGAAATTGTCTCCAGATATTTGATTTTTATGTTAAAAGAAAAAGGATTTTGTTGATATGTTTTAAAATACAATAAGCATCAAAAACCTACCTACTTTTACTAATTTCTTCCCAAAACAGGAACAATGGGAAGAACCAAACAGAGGTGAAGGTTACACCTTGAATGTAGACATAAGTTTGTTGAAGATAAATTCCATTGTTCTTCTTCAGATTTTTTTTGTTGTTGGGGTTTAGTTTTCTGTCTTGGGTTTGGGTTTTTTGTTTGTTTGTTTGCTTGTTTGTCCAAGGTCAAAACAGTAAACAAAGATCAAAGCTACAAGGCACAATAGGCATGAGGATAAAATTAATGACTGCAATTTTAATTGTCTTTTATTCATAATGCTCTGGATCTATAACAAGTGGACTTAGACTGTGTTTCAGAATAAAGCTCCATGAGGCAATGCTAAAATCTTATTTCTGATTATGCGAACAGATTGGCAGCTTTGTATGATGCAGAAATAATTTTAGAAAGTGTATCTTGTGAATGTTTGTCTACTCTGGACATCCAGTATCTGTTGAGCTGATTTGAACTGCAAATCTGACAATTTTAAATTGCATGCAATTGACTTGGAAATTATGGATGCCTCTCAGGTGTTCTTTAGGTGGTCTAACTTCATGGATATTTTTTTGCTACCTCAAAAAAAATACCAGAGAATTATAAGGATTTTCAAGCAAGTACTCAAAAGTTAACAGAATATTTTAGAGCAGAAAAAAAATATTTCCCATTAGAAACATGTTGAAGTCAGATAACAAAACAAGACAAGATTACTGATTTCTTTGGGTATGCATTTTGTCTCTGCTATTTAAGAGTACCATGGTATATCCCAGACTTGCAAAAAAAGTCTTCAGAGTTTAATAAATCTTTCTGGAATAACATTTCTGAATTTTACCAATAGATTGTAAAATGTAGGCCAAATGTGATATGAAAGAAAAAAATAATATTTAAGTAGAATTATTGTATCAATCTACTTTCGCGCTACTTTCATCCAAAACTTTCTGTCAAGACTATGATGAATGGACAATAAGGGAAGGATTAAGGATATTAAAGGTGCAAGATGGTATTTTGAAAGGAGAAAGTTTCAATCCTGCAAAGCTTCTCCTGGCACCTTGAATGTCAGGGGAAAGTCCCTTATACACATCATACCATGTGGAGAGAGTGGATCCTTCTGATCACACAGTGAGCTCAAATAGGAATTCCCATTCACCCAGGGCCCTTGGAGATCATCATGAACTGACCTGAAGGTGAAAATTTTGTACTACCATCAGAAGAGGATGAGGAGCAAGTGACATGTGCTGAGGAGACTCCACCATTTAATCAGTTGCTTGGAAATGAAAAGCATCCCCTCACTGATGGCTCCTGCCATATCATAGGGGCAAATCAGAAATTAAAAGCTGCTGCATGAAGTCCTACATGGTGAGTCTGAGAAAATGTTGGGGCACAAGGTGGATCCAGTCAGGTCACAGAGCTGAAGGCCATCCAGCTGCTTTAGATATCATTGAATGAGAAAATGACCAACACTCTACCTCTACAATGACTCACGGATGGCAGCAAATGCTCTCTGGATTTGGCTATACTGATGGAAAAAGACCAATTGGCAGCACAGAGGAAAAGCCATCTGTTGAATTGTGGAGAGTCATCTCTGCCTGGATAGAGAACTTGACTGTGAAAGTACACCATGCAGATACACATGTACAGCCCCCAAGAGTTGGGCTCCTGAAGAACACTGCAACAAGGTATAGGTGGATCAAGCTGCCAGGATTGAAGTGCCTCAGGTGAATCTGGACTGGCAACACAAGGGTAAATTATTTCTGGCTCAGTGGGCCCAAAACACCTCAGGTCATCAGGGAAGAGAAGCAATATACAGATGGGCCCATTATCGAGGGATAGATTTGATCATGAATGCTATCTCCTAGATTATTCATAACTGTGAAATTTGTGTTCATGTGCATTTGGTGGGTAATACATAGGGATTAGGAAACATGATGCATAACTCAAGAGAGTTTGATTTTTGATTGAGAACAGCCTGAAGTGTTTAATTGCATATGTGATATCGGTTCCTAAATAACACTGCCATTTTATGTTGTAAATACCGTGGACAATGAGTATAGACTGCTTCAGTTACACCAGTCTAAATGGACTTCATGGATTAAATTAATTCAACAAACATCTTGGGTGGATTGACTACTGAAACAATACCTGAGCTTGGGTATAATTATATGTGTGTGTGTATACAGTTGAAAGGCATAAGATCTGGGCACAGTCTTGATGGTAAAAAAGGGGTGGATAATATCATGGTTATAGAGAAAAGGGGTGGAGTTTCTAGCACTGTTTAATTGCATACTGCCCATGTCATGGCAAAGGCATGGTTTAAGCAGGAAGATGATGGAGTTGGAAGCAGAAAGGGCACGGTCTTTCAGGGCTCAAGGGACAGAGTGTGCTAGTTTCAGGGTCAGAACTAGGACTGACCACTGGCAGTCCCTTTCCCTTTACTCTGAGCTGCAGCTTTCCAGTTTTGGTGCTGAAAGACAGCCCCAACATGTCCAAGATTTTGCTCTGAGAAAAAAGGAAAGAGAGAGTAGGTGAGGAGCAGAGCCCAGTCGAACCATGCGGACACCAAGCTGCAGCCGTGGTGAGCACAGCAGAGCTGCAGGTAGAGCCCAAGCTGCCATGGAACTGTCAAGAGCTCCAGTCCCCCTCCTGTAAAGCCAGGCCCAGGAAAGGTTCCCCTGACCTGTTTCAGAGCCCTGTCAGGTCTCATCAAGTTTTGTCTTTTCCCTGTATTTCCACTGTGTTTGGGCTGGGGGTTGGGGGAGGGAAGTTAAACCATGGGTCTCCCTGTCTTACTGCCTCTGCCTTAAATACAACATGGCTTAGCCTGAAGCCAGTAGCTATTTTGCTTTTGTCAGAGAAAATTACACCTGGCGTTGTCTTTGGGAAATGTTTTCCTTTGTTGAGTGGTGAATGCTCTTTTTTGGGTAAAACCCTCTTTCATTAATATTGCTGTGGTTATTGTGATTTTTCCATAAATTGTGATTCCATCTTGCAGTCTCTCCTAGTGTTTCCTCCACTATCAGAAGGGATGGGAGGACATCTTGAGTGAGTTTATTTTCCCACTGGATTTTAGATACATCATGTGTTAAAATGTTGATAATAGAAGAGAAAAACTGAGCAATACCAAAATAATTTGTAACTCTTAAGCATTTAAATTTGCCAGTTAACTACTGTGTATTTTTCAGCTCTGCAAGTTTTAGGAAAATCTATAAACCATGGTTTAACAGAATAAAGGAAAGTGCTTTCATTCCTTTTGTTGTTCCTTCTTTCCCTTAGTTCCTTCAGTGCTTCCTCTGCCCTTTGTATCAGGCTCAATTTTTTCTCCGCTTTCATTCAGATCACCCCACCAGGCTACCTCAGGCTGTCTGTCTGATGTGTTTCATTGTGTTTTTCTCCTCCGCCTTTTTCCATGAAGCCTGGTTTGACTTCTACTCCATTTCTTTTACATTAATAAATTCACTGTGGTTTTTAGGTCATGGTTCTAGTTTTGTGGCTCGTGGTTCCTAAATTTTAGTTTCCCTAGCCAGTATATTTTCTTGATGAAAGTCCTCCTAAAGACGTCTTTCTAAATACTTCTTCAGTTAAAAACCATAAAATAATATGATTTAATTGTATGATCAAGATGTGTACGTATTATATATGTGAGATTGTGCTGTCTTGTGGATGTTGTTTGTCTTTTTCCTGTGGTTCCAAAATTTCTGAATAATACTGATTCTTCCTCAGGACAGATTGGCATCTTCCTACGTGTATCACTGACACTATTAGCATCTTCTTCCTCTGAATCTACTCAGACTTCTGCAGTGCAGATATTCATATGTTTTCTAAGGGAAAAAAAATGACCAGAAAATATTAATATTATTGCTGTATGACAGTGAGAATATCTCAGCCCCAGAAACTATCTCCATCTTCATTTCAAAGCTTAATACAACGGATGAGAATAACTCAAAATGGAGACCTCTCTCACCTCCTCAGCCTAACATGTATTTTCAGGTGGTTAAATTTCATATTCCTTAGCTTGTGAGGACATGCTGTATCAAGTTATGTGCTGAGAAAGCAATTAGAATAGCAGGTGATGTAGCACAACTGGAGTGCCACATGGGGTTACATGATAAGAGAGATTTTTAGAAGACACATGGCAACCAAATAACATGTCTTCTACAGGGATCTTTTCAGCATAAACGTTTCCCTGAAAAGCATTGCCCCAGCTGTTGTGCAAAGCCCTGGTTTCTTGTCCATCTCTTGACCCGTGTGCAAGGAGCAGCTGGTTACCACATGAACACACCACCAACTAACTGTCTGGCATGTGAAGTCATGAAAAAGGAGAAAGGCCAAGGTACAACGCTAGAAATACATGAGGCAATTATGAGAAGGGACTCAACACTGTGCATCTTACAATCAGTGCATGCAGTTTGACAGGTTTTGCATTTTTGCCAGTATCACAGCTCAGAGCTCATTTCTCTGAGCAGCTGCAAATTTTGGGAAGCTTCCAGCTCACAGGAAATTCTAGATTTTTTTCTTATTTGTTCATTTTGGGCTGATTCAGAACAAAAACCCTTTAAAAAAAATTTTGGAAAGAGTAATGCTGCTTTTTAGCCAGCTCTGCTTTACGAACTACTACATGGCAGTATGGTACACCAATTACTGACACTCAGTTTGGCTTGAAAGTGGAATCTAAGTGCTGATGGCTATAAATGTCACTCTTAGGAAACACTGCCCAAATAAACTTATCCAAACATGAACTACCTAGGCTGTCCACTCAGTATTCATAAATTTTAATAAGTATTTTCTCTTTCTGATTAAAAAAAAATTTAAAAAAATTTAAAATTGCCAAGTATCAAAAAAGAAGCAAAGAAAAAATGAAAAAAATCTCATCTTTGCAATAATGCTCCTAATCTCTTTTATTTAAAAAAGAGTGTAATCTACACCTGCAAATTCAGCTTTTCTGCAAATTGATTAGATATTTTTAAGTAAAAATAAAATATTGTATTTAGCATAGATTCATTCTTTAGCAATTTTGTTTAGGCCATACAGAAATTCAAAGCACAAACGGAAAACAGTCAACTTAAATTTTTTCAGGATTTTCACTGATCAGTTTATCTGCAACGTCATGCTTGAAGGGCATGGAAGAGTAGAAATGCTCAGCACTTCTTAAGTATAGGATAAATTCAGTATGCTTCATCATTATTTTAAACCAGTTTAGTTTGCTATCCTTCTGAAGAGTCAGCCATGTTTGCCACACCTATGTCATAAATTAACATGAAAAATCTCAAACCCCCCATGCATTATTGCCCCAAACAACCACAACTACCATAGCACTTCTGAAAAAAATTGAGACTGTCAAGAGATTTTGATATGTTCACAAGAAGTGAAGCAGACAGTCATTTTCAACAGAGCATGGATGAACTCTACTCAAATAACATTTCTGGGGGCATGGTCTACAATGGGAAGGAGACTCACCAAATGGCTGAGGTTGGAGAACATCTCTGGAGAGCATCTATCTAATCCATGGCTTTTGTTCAAGTGTGGTCAGGTACAGGTTGTCCAGGATCATTTCTGGTTGAGTATTGACAGTGTACACAGATAGTACCCCTCAGCCATTTGGGAGAACGTTCAGACACAGTTATGGAAAGCTTTTCTTCTTATGTTTAATCTGGACTTCTATATTTTAGTTTACAACCATTGGGCACCAGTGGGGAGAGTTTATCTCTGTCTTCTTTATTCTTCCCATCAGTTATTTTTACACATTTATAATGTTCCCCTGAACCCTCTTTTCTCTAGTAGTCCCATCTTAACACTCCTACGTCAGGTACTCCAGCCCTTCAATAATTTAGCTCCAGTTTGCTGGATTTGTTTTGGACTCTCATTTCACATGTCCCTTGTACTGGTGGGTTCAGAATTGGACACAACACTCAAGATGTGTCTCACATGTACTGAGCAGAGGTAAAAGATGACCTCCTTCAATCTGCAGGCAACACTCTTATAAATGTGTGCATGTACTTTGTTCAGAAGCCTCTACTGTTTCCTTTTCAATATTACAGTGAAATAATCATGATTTCTAAGGTATAGGCAATGCACTGCTAATGCCAGAAAAAAATTTAAATGCAACCAACACTTTTTACTTTACCAAAGCAGATATTTTGGTTTGATTGTGCAATTAAAAGCAGAAGTTGCATTCAAAAAATATAAATTAGGAAAGTAGATACTGAAAATATATCTGAGATCATGATTATTTTTCAAACTGACATGCAATGATCTCTGAGGTTTTTCTCAGTTACGGAAGCCAAGAAACCAGCTAAATAGTATTTCACTGTCACAGTGCTGCTCTCAGAGAAGGTTATGTTTGAGATTTCAGAGGTAAGCCAACAGAGTAGCACTTCAGACTTAGCATATAAAAATGCCTGTGAGCCCAGCTAAGCTCACTACTCCAAAACCTGCTGAAATGGATTGCCTGAAAAGGCCATGACTCTCCATGAATGAAGATTTCTATGACTAGATGATAAGAAAAGTTATCTTTTACTCACATTGTGATATGGGGAGGGACTGTAGAGAAACTTACAATCCCTTCTAAACCTATTTTTCGACGAACTATTCTTATCTATGATTTGCTGACATCCATGAGTAGCCTTTTGTGAGACCCAGGCAAAGAAAAGGGAACTCATGCCCCATGTTTACAGCTTTTATCACCAGAAATACATAAGGTATTAGTAATTCCTTTGCATGTCGAAGAAATTTTTGCAACGTAAAAAGTACTGTGGAAAATAATTTCTTAACTGAAGTTTGAAAAATTCATGCCATGACTTTTTGTTTATCAGTGTGACTTATGAAAAGTGAAAAAGCTAAATCACACTAATTATATCCAATAAACTTAGATTAAAAAACATACTGTTGAACATTCTTTAGATTTTTCGGATTAATTACAGTGTTTTTCTTTCAAAACAATTATGAAATCTGCAAATTGAAACAAAACATATCATTATAAATATTGATGATCTAATCTGGATTAAAATTTTTACAGCAAAATGCTGAAATAAGCCTGTTTTGCTTCTCTAATGAATATGCAAATTTTTCTTTTCCCAATGTATCTTTAACTACTAAAATCATAGGGATTTATAAAGGTCAGTTTTATTTAGTAGACGGAAATTAAAAATTTTACTTTGTTCAGTTACGTTCCCATTGAATTCAGATTATGCTAATATAGTTTCAATAAAATGTGATGTTGTTTTCTGGAAACTGAATGTTAAAATGGGAAGGAAAATAAGATCTTTTTATAACACCATAAGAAAAAATACACTAGAGAAGAAAAATAACCAACTAATCTAGTTGTCTGCTCATATATAAAAAGCATTAAAAGAAAAAAAAGATAGGATTTTCTCATTATAATGCAAAATTAATACTTTTTCAATGATTCAAGGTAAGAAAAGTAGGGTGAGAAATTTATCTTGTCTTATGTAAGAATTTTCAGCACTGTTATAAACACTTTAAACAAAAAAAAAGGCTGGTATTGATAGTGACTTGATCAAATGACTCCCAAAGTCTGATTAGACATTTTATGAAAAACAAGAAACAAGCAAAAATCCTGTTTTATTTTATAAATTTTACATTAATTGCTTTTCATTTCCTTTGAGAGTACTCCTTTGCTCCTATTCTGCAAGAATAAATATCTAATTTGCCTCTCTGTATTTTTATTATGTTGTGTAGCAGTACTGTCATCTCCCATTGTATACATAAAACAAACAATCTCATTTTTTTATGAGTTGTAGAGTAATAACATTAAAATATTATTTGTTTTTATTTCAAAATGCCATATAAGTACTTTTATATTCTGGCTTAGGACAACTTGAATTTGCTTTAGCACAAGGTCAGAATTTTTTTCATTGCCTTACCTCAAAGTAGCTTTCCATAACCATACGGTGTTACAACTCAAAAGGCAGTAAATGGGGTAAAGAGACAGAGGAAAAAAAGACAGCTCTGGAACTGAGTATTTAACACAATGAACTTAATTGGTGAAGTTAACTGAAGCAGTACTCTTGTTGTTGGTTGGCAGAAGTATTTTCTTCATTAGAATACTGCTATTGTTCTTTAGAGTTAGTATTTCATTTCCTAGTATTTCAAAATTAAGGTGAACACGCATTTGCAATAGGCATGATTTTACTTAATGGGGAAAGCAGCCCCCTTTGCCTTTAAATAGACATATTGGTTCTATTGTACATTTCTCTTTAAAAAAAGAAAAAGTAAAAATTCCAGAAATACTGATAAACCCTCTCACCATTCACATTTTCAGTGCACTATAATTAAATGCCCAAGATCTCATTTTTCATTTGCTAAATAGAAGCATATTATAGTTTTTTATTGTGCTTGCAGTAAAATAATAATTGAACACCAGAAGGGCTTTCAGGTGCATATTATACATTTAACAAAGTCAAACTACACAGAAAAAGAAACCAGAAATGATATTGATTTCCTGTGGAATGGCAAGACTGTTGTTTCTTTATTTGAAGGTTTTGGTTTTTCCACAAAAAAAATGCGACAAAGGAAATCCAGCATATAAGGAAAGTGTATAACAAAACAGTATATAGCAAAAAATTAATCATTTCAGAACTAAACTATATGCCATCCTACTTCTCATAGTGGAAAAAAAAACATTAGGTACTTTAAAAAAGGCAATCAAAGAGAAATAATTTCACGTGTGTGAAATTATTAATCTATTTTTCTCTACTGCATATCCTTCTTCTGCTTGAATTTGGGTTGAAAACCAAGAAGAGGCTCCCAAAGTATTCCAAAATGTTTATTTTCCTTTAATGATGCTGAACAGTTGTGTTGAATATCGACTTTATCAACTATAGTGTATTTCTCAGAGATGCACTTGTTCATGGTAAAGGTTTCGCTAAGCAAAGGTACAGTGTCAGTGAAAAAAGAGAAGTAACAAGACTCTCGTGCTGGATGCCTAAGATACAAACACATGGAAGGCTGAGGATCAAGTTCTTACCCTGCTCAATTCAAAACAATTCAAAACCCCTCAGATACAAGGGGACAAGGGCACTCACCCCACACTGAAAGTCCTGGATTTGCCCTGAATACCAATCTAATGTAGAGCTCCACAAAGACTTCTGCTTTCCTTCCAGCAGAGAACAAAGCAAATTTCAGAATCTCAGAGGTCACCATGTAAGAGAATTGTCACCATGCCATCAACTGCATAGGGAATAGATTTTCAAAGTCAAAAAGTGGGACACCTTATGCCATTTCCTTTTATAGTCATGAAACACTTACAGGCTCGGTCTTTTGGCTCTTTGAGTTGGTTTAGGAAATCTCCTTCACAGCAGTAAAGGCATCAAAGAATGTCTTAGCCCTACTACTTTTCTGTAGTGGGAAGAGTCTTATAAAAGCATACAAAGTATTTTTATACTATAGCGCACGTAGTAGTATCATATCCAAGTGTTTAAGAAACCTGTTTGCAAGTTAAATTTTTAAGTCGTCTATCTGTTGCTCTGTCATGATTCCTGTGGAACAGCATTTCTTGTATCATTTTATCATACCACTTTTTTCATAAGCCCCCAAACATGATTTTAAACTTCAGTATAGTGGAATTTCTGGATTATTTCAATTTTAATAAATGTAAGAAAGTCACAAGATGTTTAATTTTGAAGTTGTACATTTAAATAAAAATAGAAAAGAAATGAAGTACAAAATATAAAAAAGAAGAAAGGCATTGAAATGCCACATGCTAACTTGTTTTTAGAATTGGAGAACATACTGCAGTTCATGCTGATGTTTACAGACTTTCCTGTAAAACTCAGAGGCATCTGCTGAGTTCTTGTAAGGATTTTGAAATCTACACTCAGCATCATAAATGAAAGATTACAAATTTTATTTTTAATAGCATCTTTTTCACATAGTATGTATATATATATCTATCATGCATACATAAATTTCACATACATATAGAATATTAATTAATCAAAAAATATTGTTCTTTTTTGCCAGACATTTTGAAAAAGTCCATCTGTTCAGTTGCAAATGCGATTACAAAGCAATGATGTATTTATTTTACCTAAGGGTTTATGTAATTCGAGAAAGAAAAAAAAGTTTGAAAAATTTTGAATATTTTTCTGCCTATTCTATGTAAGTACTCAAGGTTAACTACATTTTAAAATAGTATTTTGCACCTCAGAGTTCTCTTGGACAGTTTTGTATATGAGTTGATTTTTAGCTAAAATTTAATGAACTACATATGTACAAAGCAACTTCATGGCCTTTCACCACTGTAACAGCTAGCTCCAGTACTTCATTCTCATAATTGCTTATTAATATTACACTTATTTAACCTAAGTGCTCGTGCCACATGCACACAAGTGAGATAAGGTGCTTTGAGTCACCATCCCGAGAGGTATAAAAGTGGCACTTAAGGACATGGTTTAGTGATAGTAGAATGATTGAATTTGATGATCTTAAGGGTCTTCTACAGCCTAAATGATTCTATAATTCTATGATTCTCTGAGTAGTCACCTCATATTAAGAAAGAAAGGGAACAAAATGTATGTGAAGTCTTCAAGATTCTGCAGCTATTGCCTTACTTCTTTTAAAAATAAGGAAATTTAATGAGCTTTCACATTTTCTGCAGAAGACCCAGAAGAGTCTATTGCTACAGCAACTAAATTGCTGTGTAAAACTTACTTTGATGTTTTTGATACTGCTCTTATTTATCCCTATTACTGAATTACTACATGAAGACTTATACCATGCTGTAACTGTGTACATCTATGGTAAAGATATTGTGCTGACCCTCAAGAAGCTTCCTACAGCTGATTTTACCAATGGAAAGCACTAAGATAACCTTATCTTTATCTGCAGTAGTTGAAGAATTCTTCTGAAGAAGAACCTTCTGGCAAGCAGAAAAATTCTCTTGATTGTTAGAATTAAAAAATTTAAGTGAAACAGAAGTTCAGATCAGGAGTTACTCTATACCAACATCTGGAAATGCACTGACTTTTGTTTACTTGAATCTCAAGTCATAAAATTCAGCTAAGCATGTAAGAGTGGCAAAAGAATAAGAGAGAGATGGACTAAAAAGAAACTCAATCAAAAGTGCAAAAACTAAGCTTTTACAGAGTCTAGCATCAAACACTTGGAAAATGAAAATCTACATCTTCTACAGACATTACAAGTTTCTTAGAGAAGTGTAGAAATGAATACAATTGTACTTTAGGTTAGGTAGACTATTTCACAGAAGAAACTGAGATATTTGATTTCAAAACCTTCAAAATAATCAACAAATTTGTGAACACTCAAATCCGAAGATCAGATAAAAAGTGCATACAGTGAGTGAATATTCATGTATATTAAAATGCTTGTAAAGATTCACAAGTGTAGCAGCTAAACAAGTGCAAAGTAGAGGCATTATTCTAAACTCACTGGGTCTATGACAACTTGCATCAGAAGTATATTTGATTGGTGTTGTTTAGATTGAGAATTATATTTTTTCCAATGCAGAATAATTATTAATTATTCTGTAGAGAGCAGAGAACACATACCTATTATTTTTCCTTAGTTTAGTGCAGAATTTACATCCCTTTTGATGGATACATGCTGGATAAAATAATTTCTTTAATACATAGGCAGATGGATGTGTGGATAATTGGGTAGATATATACTTCTGTGTGCAGATGTGTCAGTTTTCATACAGTAAAACATAATACAAGTCTTGCAATAGAAAGGTTCACTTAACATATGTTACATGTAAAAGTTATGTACAAAGGAGGATATTAGCTATGATTTATATTCAACTCCATAAATGGGGCTCTGACAAAAAGATATTAATAGGTTGTCTTAAAATTTACCAATCTTGTGTTATTTTTAGTTAAATAAAAAAGTGCGATCATATTTGAAAACACACATTTTGCTTAGATTTTAAGTAGCATATGGAATTTCTGTTAAACTTTTTCATACTTAATAAAAAGCAGTAATAATTTTTTAGAATAAATAATTGATAACAGCGATAATATCTTTAGTGGAAATGCACTCTATTTTTTAAGGAGAATGCCAGTTATTATGCATTTTTGTATAAATATGCTCAATTTTTTATCAAGGCATATCTAAATTCAAAAATACTTAGGTCTGAAGAAACTACAGTAAATTGATCTTACCTTTCCCCTTTTCATGTATGATGGATATAAAGTTCAGCATCATAGGTTTCAGTAAGTCAGGTACTTCATTGAAACTGTCAACCTGTTCAGGAATGAGTAATAGTTCACTGTAACTCCAGATTTTAGTAAACAAACATCAGACAACTTATGAGTTGGAATAATTTTTATATTCCTTTAGTTCTCTCTGTGTAACATGTCCATATACAAGGTCTAAAACTTTAAGACATAAAAAACAAAAAAACAAAACTGTTCACTGTTAGAGTGTCCAGACATTAGAATAGGTTGTCCAGGGAAGTGGTGGAGTCCCCAGCCCTGGAGGTGTTCCAGAGGTGTCTGGATCTGCTGCTGGGTGATGTGCTTTAGTGGTTTAGGGGTTACAGTGGCACTGCTGGGTGGACAGTTGGACTGGATGACCATAAAAAGATCTCTTCCAACTTTGATGATTCTATGGTCCTACCATTCTATTATATTTATCAAGAGTTTATAGGAAGAATATATGTTTTCTGATGGTGATTATGTGATGTGTTGCCAACATTCATATATTTGTGGAGATTGTACAAATATCAGATAAGAAATTTTGATACTTCAGCATTTTTTCCCCTTCTAAAAACATACATACAGTCTTTTATACTCAACATGTTACATATGCATTCCAGATCCCCTCTGACAGGCAGTAGAATTCAGACCTAAAATGTATTGCCCTTTTTATTATAACTGTAAAAAAGAGTTTCACTATTAGACAAATACCTAATTGGTATAAAAAATAGAATAAAAAGAATCTGAGGCATTTCATATTTTTCAGGTGTAATATCAATTTTTTATCACATAAAATTTACACATTTAGTCTAGGTTACTCACCGTCTCACCTCTAGGTAATAGGAATTCCATCTGCAGATTAAATATATTTCACAAAAATCGGCATCCTTTGAGGTTGATACCATTCAGACAATGAATCCTTGATTATAAATACTGATATCACAATTACTTAGCTATTTTAGAAAATTCACAGTGTCATGTTATTAAAACAAAGAGGTAGACAGACTTATCACAATGAAAAAAAATGTAAGTCTATTATTAGCCATTTACATGAAGTATGTTGGATTCCTAGGGATTTTCCACAGAATTGTTTTCCATAAATTCTAAATTCAAATGTCTCTGATACTTATCACTGTTTCTATTGCATCCTTATCAAATATCACTTTATCATCTGTATCGAATACAGTTTTAGAATTGATCTGCTGTATAAACAAGCAACAGTTAATAAATCCACATTTTCAAACAATGAGATAAAATACTGGGTAAAGTACTTAATTAGTTTAAAGCTGCATTCATGTCTGTGGTTATGCAGGGTATGAATACTCATTTTTCTAAAGTCTCTAGTAAAACGTATTTGTGTTGGCTTTGGCTGGGATAGAGTTATTTTCTTCAGAGTAGCTGGTATGGGGCGGTGTTTTGGATTTGTGCTGGAAACAGTGTTGACAACAGGGATGTTTTAGTTATTGCTGAGCAGTGCTTAAACGGACTCCAGGCCTTTTCTGCTCCTCACACCACCCCACCAGCGAGGAGGCTGGGAGAGCACAGAGAGTTGGGAGAGGGAGGACACAGCCAGGATAGATGACCCCAAATACCAAAGAGACAACCCACATTGTGTGAAGTTACGTTCAGCACATATAGCTGAGGGAAGAAGAAGGAAGTGGGATTGGAAGGTGTTTATCTTCCCAAATAATTTTTATATCTGAGGGAGCCTGCTTTCCTGGAGATAGCTGAATACTTCTGCTGATGGGAAATGGTAAATCAATTCCTTGTTTTGTTTTGCTTCCATGCAAAGTTTTTGCATTTAAACTGTTGACCTATCAAGTTTTCTCACTTTTCTCGCTTCTCACCTTCTGATTCTCTCCCTCATTGCACTGGTGGGGTGGATGAGCAGGCAGTTTTGTGGAGCTTAGTTGCAGGCTGGGGTTAAACCGCAATATATTGATTTGCAAATCTTCCACTCTTCTTCTTCAAGACTTGAAAATACCATCGACAGTAATATCAAAGCAGACTAAAACATTTTCTCATTTTCAGTCTTTCAAGTACTTCAGAAGACAGAGTAGGGAGAACTATGAAGATGAGCCAGAAGATAGGTGCATTACCTGTGAGTAAAGGAGGAAATTTCTGTGTAGTCCAGCAGAGCATAGGACCATTTGCTTGTTTATTTTTAACACGTTAGAAGGTATTGGTTTCAAATTGACTAAATCTTTCTTTGTTCATGGATCATTGAGTGGGCAGATTGTAACAGCTCCTTCGGAACCATTACGGTACGTTATCCAGCCACTGAGAGTGTGCATGCAGCCTCTCTGTTCCAACTCCACCAAAAATGTCATTGAAATCATTGCCTGTGTGCTGAGCACATTGTTTTTAAACTTTCATCTAATAGTTACGTATTTTTTAAAGTATCATAAGCAGTTAGAACGTGGTGCAAATGAACTATTAAAAATGTATGTTCTAAAATCTAGAATAATGGTATAATTTTTAAAAAATCCCTCTACAAGTAAAACAAAAATCACCTAGAATTTTTTTTTTAAAATCTTATTACATGCAAAATTAAAAAAAATATTACTAAAGTAGAAAAACATCCTCAGACTACAGACTTTGCCAGGATTTGTGGGTATGGAGCCGGTTGTCATTAGCATGCTGAACACACTATGGCTCTGTACTATTTCCTAAACTTGCAAATAAAGTCATGATCAGATTCAACAGAGGAAGCTTAAAGTACATGAGAGAGGCCTTAGAGTTGATAAACATTTGAGAAATCTTAAAAAAAGGAATCAAACAACATTTCAGGTAGAAATAATGCCCCACTTTAAAGCAGTGAAGGTTGTCTTCCAAACAAAATATTTCTGTCTAAAACAGGAAAAAAAAATTGTAAATCATATGGTAAGTAATGATCATTTCAGATTTCAGGTTTCTCTTTTAAAACATCTATTTCAGCAAAACTTTCTAAGGGAAACCAGTCTAAGTTACATCACAATCTAGGAAATTTCCTGTTTTGTCAGAAAAAAATTATAGTCCAGAATTTTAATTAATATTCTCAAGTGTCAGTGTGTTATTTTATGATTCTTTCATTGTGATTGGGTTTAAATCCTTTCTCCCCTCCTAAGAAAAACGAGATCAATGAAAGAGCATTAAACACCAGAAAATATATCATAACGATGCTGTCCTGCATGTGTTGATTTTTCAGCCTCAAGTTGATTCTGATTTCTAACTAATATATGTACCCAGAACCAAAAGAGACCACAAAATTATGTTTTATATTGCAAATTAATGTTTTCTTACAATATGTGACAGCAAATCATGGGATCATAGAATCAATGGCTTGGATTAGAAGTGACCTTAAAGGTCATACTTGCAAACCCCTTGCCATAGACAGGGACACTTTCCACTAGACCAAGTTGCTCAGAGCTCCATCCAACCTGGCCTTAAACACTTCCACACAGGGATAAGGCAGCCACAACTTCTCTATTCCAGCATCTCATGACCTCCACAGTAAGAAATGTCTTAATATCTTGTCTAAATCAACTTTCTTTCCCTTTAAAGCCATTTCCCCTTTTCCTGTTACTACATGCCTTTGTAAAAAGTCCCTCTCCAGCTTTCTTGTCAGCCCTGTTTAGATACTAAAAGGCCTCAATTTAGGTCACCCCAAAGCCTTGTAAGGGTTATTCCAGGCTGAATAACCCTACCTCTCTCAGCCTTTCCTCACTCCAGCCCTCTTATCTTTGCTGTCCTGCTAAAATGCTCATGTTCTCCTTAAACTGTGGGTGCCAGAAATGGATGCAGTACTATAGGTGGGGTCTCATCAAAGTGGAGTAGAGGGACAGAATCATCTCCCTCAACCCGCTGACCATGCCACTTTTGATGCAGCCCAGGATGTGTTTGGCTTTCTGAACAAGTGCACATTGCTGGCTCATGTTGAACTTCTCATGAATCAGCACAAGCCTTTCTTCTCATAGCTGCTTTTAATGCATTCTCCACCCAGCCTGCAATTGTACGTGGAATTTCCCCAATCCACATGTAGGACCTTGTACTTGGCTTTGTTGAACTCCATGAAGTTCACACAAGCCTGTCTTTCAAGGCTGCCAAGGTCCCTCTGGAGGGTATCCCTTTCCTCCAGAGTGTCAACAACACCACTCAGCTGAGCCTTGCTGCAAACTTGCTGTGGGTGCTGTGCCACTGCCCATGCCACCAACAAAGATGATAGAAAGTGCCGGTCCCAATGTCAGCCCCTGAGGAAGGACACTTTTCACTTATCTCTACTTGGACATCAAGCCTTTGACTGTGACCTTCCAGACAGTTCCTTAAGACTTACTGTATTGTCTTCAATGACCGAACAGATATTTAGGGAAAAAGATATGATTTTGAATTTCACAAGTTTTGAAAAATAAAGTACCTCACCCAAACTACAATCCAAATTCAACTTTGAAATAGTTCAAAATTTCCATCAGCTGTCTCCTCTTTTTATTCCTCATAAGAATTGACTTTGTAATGTGGTTCTGAACCGTGTATTTACAAAAGAATCATGTATTTTTATACTGATTAGAGAAAAAGCTCATAACAGAAAAACAACAGCAAGTGGCATAAGTGCTGTATGACCTCTTTGCTTCCTCTCTTTCTCTTGAAATTCCAACCCCTGCAGTCTTTTACTGAACAAAGGAAACCCCATTACACTCATATTCAAAAGGGTTAACAATGTACAAAATGATATGCTCCCAAAAAACCCAAAAACCAAAATTGCAGAGCTTTTACTTGTCTAGAATTTAGAACATCATAAAGGCGGGTGCTTTCTGAAGCTGTTACAAATAAAACTTCCAATATTCCTTTGAGACTACTGCATTATTTCTGCTAGGTCTTAGAGCAGAAGACCAGAGTCATTTATCATCTCTGAATATGACATCTCTCTGACCAACAAGTCACTTAACAAAATCTTCTAGCTGGTTGGCAGAAGTATATGTAAAGAGAGCAGCAAATCCCAGGGGGAAACAGATCCTTCCCTCCCCTTTTTCTCTTGTCTGAGGATCATGGATTGCCTGGAAAATAGTTTTCAGACGTCTGTAATTGAATGTGAGATGAACTTCCACAAGCTTTAATGAGGAATAATATTACTGCCCAGGCAGCAGAAGTTAGTGCTCTGCTCCATGTCCCAAAATATTTCATTAATATTAACCAAGGTTTCCTACTCTCCCCAGGCAACAATGCTGTAGCAGAGAAGAAAGATGCAAATAACTCTCACAGTCACCCAACTAATCACTGGAATAAAGAGTATAGGAATAACAAGTACATAGAAGTGATGTTTGTCAGGTGAAGGAAGTAGGTCTTTTCCACCAGGAAAAGAGGTTATGTTAGTGTAGTTGCAGGTAAAATCCTTTTGTATGATATTTTAGCATTAAAGGCGTACTTTTCTACTGTTGGGTTTTGCACTTTTAAAAAGAAAAAGAATTCCAAATAGCAAGAAGACATTGTTCTTACAAATTTTGCATTAAAGGGTATAAACAATAATAAAATCCTTTGTTATGGCCTGCCAAAGTATTCTGTTCAATAATAGATTGCAAAAATTTCAAAATTAAATTTGATTGTAAATATAAATACATATAAAAAAGACAGAAGTGCCATGAAGAGTGTTTTGAAGGGGAACTGAGCTCTCAAGGGCGGCAGAATACCATAATTTCTAATGCAGCTGTGCAATTGGTTCAACAAGAGGCTAAAACATCCTTAAGCTTGTTAGAGCCCAAGTACAAAACTACCACATATGATTTAAGCCATCTTTTGAATAGTTCCATCATAGCCTTTGTGTGCAACAGCAGAGATAAAACTGAAAAAGCCCAGCATGAGACCTGACATGTATCTATCCATAGCATATGGCTACAGGTAAAGTATATATTGTTTGTGAAGTGAATGTGTGCATGCATTACCAAAACCTGAGTATATCAGGCCAGTGTTTATTTCATTCTAGTCATAGAGGGCTTATTTTCTTTGGTATTGTTACCTAGTAACTTACACTATTCCAGAAGACTTCAAAAAGTTGTCTGGAGTCCCATATGTAAGGATTTTAAAAATTGCTTTATTTTACCCAGTTTTTTTGCCTTGGAGAAAGGAAATGGTGACCCTGAGCAGCATCTGGCCTCATTCTTGAGATATTTCCAAACATGGGGGCTTCTTCAGCCATTGTGAAATTTGGCAATACTTTATGAAGATTGGTAACAAGCTATAGACTCCTACCCACAATTTCCAACTTCCAGAACAGTGGGAGTGCAAATAAGGAGAAAGGAAAGAATTTATTACCAAAATATTCTTCAAAATGGATTAGCAGATATGTTAGATATGCTGCCAGTTTCTGTTGGTCAAGTGTATAAAGCTAAGAGACTCTTGGGTAGAGAAGGAACAGCAGGAGGCTCTGCTAATTTTGCATCTCATTCAGGAACGATTACGTTTCTCCCACTGTTGTAACTGTTCTCCAATTTCCTTTTGACTCTCTGATTCCTTCTTTCTGCTGAATAACCCTGTAATTCCTTTGTCATGTCCTAGGCATATTTTCATCATTGGATTTCTAGGAGCTACCTGGCAGCAAGTCACCCTTGTGCTATTAATTTCTTACCTCCTCCAATCTTTGAGTTGTATGTCTGAAAAAATTCATACTGGAACATAGATAGAAAAAATAATTTGTTAAAAGACAGATACACACATTGAGAGGGTAAATATATGAGAAATAAAGGACATAATTTTTAGCTTAAAGATATATACATTAACAGCTTGGTCACTGCAATGCTGCTGTAATGCCTAAGCTCCAGTATCTTCCCTCAGCATCTGAATCACCAGCTTTGAGTCACATGTGGAGGCATGAAGCCCATAGCAACTAGAAAAAAACAATGCTGTGATGGAAGTCAAGAGTGAGGAAAAGTGTAAAAAAAATTAGGCTCCACTCTTCCTCCCATGGTACTTCTTCCTCCCTCACCTAACATTTTGAACACAGAACCGAACAAATATATTGTCTGATTCATTCTTTTAAAGAGTCTCTCACCTGGGGAGGGGACTTGGAGGGTTGGGGCACTAAGAATACAAGGTTCAGTATGATACACATTGCTCAGGCTATGCCCCTTTCTGCAAGGCAAAACAGCTCAATTTTCAGCAGGCCTGAAAATGTTTCCAGTGCCTGAGTAGGCTTTTATCTGGAGATAAGACTACTCTCCAGAGTGTAAGGAAATATAGATTTATTTGCATATAAAATTTCAGCCATGGAAATATTTTATTTTTTCCCCTCGCCCTTTCATTCAGATTATAGTTTGAATATCTTTTCCTCTCTGATTAAACTAGTATCCTTGCTCTGTTTCAACCCACAAAATCTTTGCTCTATTCTAAACATAAGATGAAACTGTTTCTTCAACACTCTTAACAGCTTTTAATCTATTATTTATTATTAAACTACATAATTTTATTATTTATAGCTTTTCTTGTAAAGTGTCTTGGGATGCATTTTTATGAAGTGCTATTCAAAATAAAATTGTATTGCACTAAAGAACAGTTCTCATTTATTTTTTAATAATTATTTGATCTTGCCTTGATTTACTGAGTCACTAAGGCATCTTATTCCTGATGATTTAAGGGATGCTGTGAAGTTAAAACTCATATAAACTCAGATCCTCAGCTAATGTAATCGGCAAAGTTCCAATGCAATCAATGGAGGTCTGCCAATTCACACTACTTATGTCCTACCGTACTTTGTAAAAATCTTTTCTCATCTATGTTTTAAATGACATTTTAGATGACAAATAATTTCTTTTAATCTACATTGCTTGTCCCTATATAAAGTTTATTTTTTCCATTTCATCTTACTTAGACAGGTAAATCAGACTAGTTTATTTCTAAAAGCCTTTCAGTTCTGCCTCTGATATAATACTACAACTTTCAGGTTTTTTCACTGCTAACTCTGCAGGGAAATGCAATAAAATGGAAACTATATATTTTTCAAATTTTATGGAAATGCTTTTGTCAAATCATAGTCACCAAGATCCTCCTTACAAATATAACATTATAGTGATCATTCTCAAACACTGTAAGAAGAATATAAAATAATATATACATATGAAAACCTAAATTTTTAAGTGAATCAACTATTTTAGATGCTTCCATTGTCAGTCACACAACTGAGAAATCATGGGGACACTTGAATAATTAAGATTCTGAAAAGTAGCATAAATGGTGCAAGCAGTGTGAGAAAAAAATATAGAATAAAAAAGCCCTTTTTCTGTGTATGAAAAACAAAGAAGGCACTATTTTACATTTTTCCACCTTACCTGTTTTTACATTTTCTTATTACTATTGACAAGAAGTTGTTACTAGTAGACATGGAAGAACAGAAATCCTAAGACTATCTAATGATGTGAAATATAGTTCTGCATCTTGATAGTCTACATAACTTCTCCAGCAATGCTCTTCACATCTTTCATTTCAGCATTAAGCCAAAAAATTCAGTAACATCCCTAATTTTATCCTCTGACTGCCTACTCTTAATTTCAAATTGTATTATTTTAATAATTCCCATGGATTACAAATATAAAATTTACTTCAGGTACAGAATATGTGGTGGTTTGGCTCTGGCTGGATACCAGGTGCTCACCAAAGCTGCTCTATCACTCTTCTCAGCTGGACAGAGAAGAGAAAATATAGTGAAAGCCTTATGAATCAAGAGAAGGAAATTCCTGTCAAAGGTAAAAGAGAAAGTTATTGGGGAAATGTGGGGAAAACTATTTATTACCAAATCAGAGTAGGGCAATGAGAAATAAAATCAAATTTTAAAGCCACTTTTGCCCCACATATCCTGCTTTACTCTACCTTTTCCCAACGTCATCAGGACAAGGGCATAGTGCAGAAGCTCAGAAGATAAGGGGTTAATGTCTATGTCTCAATACAATAGCTGGATAGCCATGGAGCCAAGCAAGGACTGTTGGTAAGAATACACTGTAAGAAAAAACTGGATGTGGCTGAAGAAGAGAGCCATAAGGAGGTAGGGAAGCATTTTTCTGGGCCAAATATCCTTTTTCTGGCTCCTGGAGATAAGCTCAAACACAGGAATGAAATTGAGAAGCAGGCATGGGACTTTCAAGAAAAGACTGACCCAGTAGGGGGGAAATCAAGACCATCAAAGATCCTCAAAGCCCTCCACTTCATTTCCAGAAAGATCTAGAACAAACTGTGCATGATAACTAATTTGCATAGAGAATGAAAAAGTAAGTTTTAGGATGGTGGAACTTACCTATAAAAAAGAACCCTCACAAAGCCTAAGCAGCATCCCCAGTACCCTGGACACCCCATCAGCTGGATCAACACTGAAGCCAGAACAGGTCTTCCTCTTTTTCTTTCCCTTTCCTTTCTCTCTTCCCCTCTTTGGCTTCTTCTCTCTCTGCTCCTCAAAACCCAGAACCATGTGTTTATGCTAGAAGATAAGGAAATAACTTACCAAGTTAACATTCCATGCCAGCTGTATAATTTACTAATAAATTTTGTAAGTTTTTGAAGACCTTCTGACTTTTATTTTTCCCATTCCTTCCCACTGCTCCAGCACGGGTCTCTTCTAAAGGACACCCTCCTTCAGGAACAGACTTCTCAGCATGGTTCCCCCATGGGGTCACAAGTGCTGACCAGTCTGCTCCAGCACAGACTTCCCACAGGATTACAATATCTTTTGGGCATCCACCTGCTCCAGTGGGTATTCCTCCATGGGCTGCCTCACTCCTCTTCACCATGGGCTGCAAAGGAATCTCTGTTCTGGTGCCTGGAGCATCTCCCTCCTCCTTCTTCCCTGACCTTGGTGTCTGCAGAGCAGTTTTTCTCATATATTCTTACTCCTCACTACAATTTCAGTTGCACAAGTTTCTTTTCCTGCTTCCTAAATATGTTATCCCAGAGGCACTACCACTGTCACTGGTGAGCTCAGCCTTGGCTGGCTGTGAATTCCTCTAAAAGACAGCTGATATTGCCTTTATCAGGCACAGAGAAAACCTCTAGCAGCTTCTTGCAGAGGGCAACTCTGCAACTCCTCTATTACCAAAATCTTGCTATGTAAATGTAAGTTAAAATTCCTTATTAGTTTAGTTGCTTCCTGGTTATCAGTATTCTTTTCAGACTTTCTACTATACTGAATTACCACAGTCAAATATAATGGAAGTTCGTGTTTCAATTTAATATAAGGGAGGAAAGGAACTAAATTGTACCATATATCTTCAGACTAGCATTAATACAAAGATCTAAAAGCAGCTTAGTGATTTGAAGGCATATTATTGCCTTAAATTTTGTCATGGTTGAGCTTCACTGGGAAACAAAGCTCCACACAGCTGGTTCTCACATCCCTCTGGTGGGATGAGGGACAGATCAGAAAGGTGAACGTGAGAAAACTCATAGGTGGAGATAAAGACAATTTAACAGGTAAAGCTAAAGTAATGCATGCGAGCCAAACAAACCAGGGAATTCATTCACCACTTCCCATGGGCAGGGAGGCATTCAGGCATCTCCAGGAAAACAGGGCTCCCTCACTGTCCTGGTTACTGAGAAAAGGGTTGGAGCTATTAATGCTGTTTATTCCACCGGTGTCATTGCTGGAGGGCCTGGCTTCAGCAGGAAATGCTGGGGCCAGAAACAGGAAGCTTGTCATTCTTGCCTAGGTCACTGAAGCTGAGTGGACTACCCCCTCAAACCCATGAACTTGGCTCTTTTGCCTGCTGGCTTTTTTCCCTTTCCCCATTTTTCCTCCAGAGCACAACTATGGAGTTACACAGTTAAAGCAGACAGCTCTGAGTGGCAGAAAGTTGGAGGTGGTAGTTCAAGCAATCACAGAGGACTGAGCTCAGCCAGCAGGTGCAGAGCCCCTTTATTTCCATGAACTAGCTTTTAGGGGTTTTTTTTGTCATAGCTTTCCATTGGTTTTGGGCCAAGGGGCTGAGTGGGAGTAAACGTTAAGCCAGGGAAGCTCTCCCCATTATATTGCATCCGTTTAGAGACCACACTTAAGTGTTTTACTCTGTTTTCAGTGGTGAATGCCCTTTGGTGGATAGGAAACCATCTTCTTCTGTACTTTTTGCCATGGTTTGTGTACTTACTGCTGTAGTTATTGTGATTTTAGTAATTTTTGTATTTTCAATTAATGATCTCTCCTTAATGTCCCTCCATTATTGGGGGGGGGGAGGGAGTAGCATATTTGGACTTTATTTCCTAGCTGGTTTTTAAAACTAGCACCATCACACATAATGAGGATTTGTGAAGACAATTGTCATCACTCTGCATGTCCTCCCTTTCCTTCTTCCCCCTCCAGCTCTATGTGCTCAGCATGACCCCATGTTATATGAGATGTCCCTTCAGTATTTGTGCTCAGCTGTCCTGGCTGCGTCCCCTCCCCAGTGCTTGTGCACCCTCTGACTCCTCATCGATGGTGTGAGGAGCCAAAAAGGCCTTGACACTGTGCCTGCAATAATGAAAACACCCCTGTGTTATAAACACTGTTTCCAGCACAAATCCAAAACTTAGACCCATCCTAGCTACTACAAAGAAAATTAACTCTGTCCCAGCCAAAAGCAGCACAGATGGTTGTTGTTTCTCCATAGAATTGTAAAAAAATATTTTGACAATTTTAACAAATTATTTCCAGGGCTTGATTTTTTTTAAATAAGAGCAATCTTCAGTTGGAAATGTTATCAATACTGAATTCTTCATTTTACTGCTTTTGTGGGAATGATTAGTTACTGCATCTATTTTGACAAGCACTTTTAATTGGCTAATATAAAATGTAAAAGTCTGGTAACAATCTCAGTAGATCATTTTTCAAGTAAGAAAACAGCAGACATGAAACATGAATGAAGCCAGGAGCTTCTTTTGGTCTTACAAATTCAGTAAGAAAGAAGTATTTTAGTTTTTCATACTTGTCCTTGTTTCAGCTGGAATAGAGTTAATTTTCTTTCTAGTAGCTGTTTTGAATTCAGTATGAGAATAATGTTGATAAAACACTGATGTTTTGCTTTTTGCAGAGTACTGCTTGCTATAAAGGAAGAACTTTTCAGTGTCTCATGCTCTGCCAGTGAAGAACTGCAGATGAAGCCAGGATGGAGCACAGCCAGGACCTGAACAAGCCAAAGGGTTATTCTATACCATAGAACATCATGTTCAGTATATAACCTGGGGGAAGCTGGCCAGGAAAGGACAATCATTGATCAGCTGGGCATTGGTCAGAGGGTGGTGAGCAATTCTATTGTGCATCACTTGTTTTTCTTGGGTTTTTTTGATTTTTTTTTTTACTGTTCTTAGTATAGCACAAAGGTTTTACCTTTTTCTCATTCTCCTCCCCATCCCACTAGGGTAGGGGAGAGAGCAAGCGACTGCTTGGTATTTAGTTGATGGATGGAGTTGAGTCATGAACATATTTTACTTAAAAGTTTACTAGTGCATTTGAGAATGATATTAAATTTAAGATTGTGAGCAATCCTAGTCATAAAGAACCTGGGTGAACCACTAACACGGTACATTTCAGAAACTATCAGATATTAATGGCTGAGCTTGTCATCCCAGGTCCCCTTACAGTGAAAGAAAAGAAATAGGTACTGCTGGCATACACTTCAACTAATCAAAAGCAGAAGTCTGAAATGGATCTAAAATTTCTAGTCACAATAAAAGATTAGCTCAGCTGTTAGTACCTAAGAGTAAATATCTAGGGCATGATACAGTTCAAGATTAAAACACTTATATTTAGGTTTCTATGTTAAAGTATCTAATGGTATAATGATAATAAGCTGTCAAGGCTTACAGCATAGACAATGGAGATCTAGTAAATGCAACTGGTGGATTCAAGAGCTAATTAGTAACATGACTTCTGCTTTAGGATCATTTTCATCTGCCAAACTACTCTCCACTCTATTGGCTAAGCCTTTACTGTCTGATATGAAAGTTTGTTTGACTAAGACATGAGTACCCACTGTCACACAGGTAGTTACTACTCAGTACTTTATCTCAGATTGTATCTTGCACCTTGGAATAAGGTTCAGTTGCCTGAAGATGGATGTTTCATGTCACTTAAGCACCTTCAAATATACATGCTGTTGCTGTTGCAGGGTTGCAAGATGTAACACAGGACTTGTGGAGGACTGTGTCCTTAAGGAGCAGCAGCTGGAAGCCAGGAAGATACCCAGTGGCAACTCAAAGGACATTAGACATTTGGGTTTAGGCAAATTCTTAATTACATGAAAAATCTCTGTTTATTATTGATGTTCCCATATTGTTAGATCAGGACTTCTGAAATCAAATCGTATGATGAGAAATCTGAGTCTCAGTGGGTCTAGCCTAGGCTATAGGGCTATGGGAAGGGTGGAGCTGTATAACTTGGAACTGACCCTTCAGTAGTACAAAAATGGTTTTGTATATATGTGTGTGTATATGTATATATATAAAAAAATAAAATAAATGGTGGCTAAGCTTCTGCTGTGTACAGGAGACTGAAGAAAATGAGCAACCACAAATTAAGGCTGTATGAGGTAGCCAGACAGACAAAACTCATCATATTAGGGAGTTTTTTCCTCATGTATATCATAGCATATAATTTCCATATTTGAAATGAGTTTATATCTCATCAACCAAGCCAAACATATTTTAGCTATTCTGCCTCTAGAGATGAAGCTAATTATCATGTCTAGAGGGGCTCAGTAATGGTAAATCAAATAAAACTTGCACTGTTAGTATATTTCAGAGTTTCATATACAAAGTTCATAGTGGACTGGCACAGGGTCAATTGTTGGGCTGCATTAGCAAAGTGTCCAGTTATATTGGGTATCAGACAGAAACTTTTCTCTCTAGGGTCCGTTTCTGCCTATTCCTAAAGTGCTAGAGAAAGATTAACAGATTTACAAGGATTTTAATGGGTTTCTGTACAGTACCATAACTTTGAAAGTAATCTAGAAACGTGTACATATATATATGTATATAGACAAAGTTAGTTAGAAACTTAGAGCTATGCATACTCCATGATGGTGTCTAAAGTAGTGACACATAAAAAATTAATGTCCTGATTATAAAGATGTGAATCTGCAGAAAATATGGATAAGAAAATGTGTTTCTTGTCAAGTTTTGCCTCTACTCGTTCTGATTTCTATGGATCAAATAATTCTCTTTTAATGTTCTCTAAAAAAAAGAAAATGCAAGATGAAGCCCTTGCAGACATGACTGCTAACTTTCAATCAGATAACTCAGAAATCAATTACTATAAATATAGCAGAGTAAAATTATATTTGACAGACTTTTTCTGAGACTCATTTGTTTTTTAGGTAACTCACGATGAGGTTTTTGCTACTAAAGATAACTATAACTAGTACATAGACTCATTAAAAAAATTAATTCAAGATATATTCACAAGACTCAGCCACAAATTTGGCTGGATGATAGAATCATAGAATATTTTGGATTGGAAGGGATCTTTAAAGGTCATCTGGTCTACAATATACTTTTAATTTTACCCACTGAATGTGTTCCACTTTTCATGAAGTAATTAAATAGTCTTTCAGCCACAAAAAGAAAGGGTGAATTATTTCTTATTTCCTTAGAACAGCCAGCTGGCAGACAGAGGCATGGGTCCCAATCCCTGTCCTATGGACGGGCTAAGCAGTGGGAAGGCTGCTTTGTGGACAGGAGGCAAACAACTTGGTGTTCAGAATTTAACATCTAGCTATTCAGTTTGGCGTGGTTTAGTTCTAGATAACACCTCAATGGTAATTTTAAAGTTCTAAATTTTGGACTTAAAAGTTTAATCTGTATCACATAGGTACAACTACATCTCCTCCCCCTTTCCCCCACTGTCTGTCTAAACTATTTAAAAAGTAAAATTTCTCAATTCTTCATCACATTGATAGATACTACCACTGTAGATAATAACAGTAAGACTTCCATTTATCTATGATAGAACTCTAAGCAAAGACATAAATTTTGCCTAAAGTGACCCCAAGGTTGTCTGCAGCTTGAAATCCTAAAACAGTTTTGTAAAAAAAAAAAAAAGTCTGCAACTTCCTAACTAATTCTTGATTAAAGCAGAAGATACAAAGAGGTACAGGTGGAAGCAGCATTAACACAAAATTAGTTCAGTCCGATCAATTCCTCTGCTGTGCACGTAAAATAAATTCATGGTGACAAGATGCTCATTTGCAAGATATCTCTGAAATTGACTAAATATGTCAAGTAAACAAACAAAGCCATCTGTAAGGAGTAATTTAAAGTTTATTACTTAAAGGAAACATTGTAAGGAGCAAAGGGCCACAGTCTGCATTCAGTGATATCAGAATAAAGCCAGAGTACTTATGTCAACTTTATGGGTGCTACAACTCTACTGAACTAATAACTACACTCTTCACTTCCTTATTCCAGAAATTCAAGCAATCCTTTTATGTATGCCACTTGGAGCACTGAAGCAATGACACTCCCTCAGATTTCCAGGAATATCCCTTTTCATCCTGAAGGACTGAACTACTTCAGTAGCTCTGAGCCTGCCCATCCATGATCCAGAGATGGCATGATCTACACAAACTTCCATTTGCACCCTACCTCACACATGGTCCACCTTCCAAAAAAGTGAAGTACTCATAGTCATAGTGGAGAGAGGATGGATGATATTAAAGTATAGCCCCCAGTCCTGTAGGCAGGACCTGATATTTTTTGTCTCTCCCAGAAAAGAAATCATATATACTACAATAATGATTTTTCCAGCTGTTTACCAAGGTTTTAATAAGAAGTGGAGATTGCCTTCCTCACTTTCTTCAAAAAGGTATGTTTCCAAGGAAAAAAGTATATATTTTTTCAAAGTTATTTGTACATCAAACAACTGAGTGGGTAAAATATTATTTGTTTACTTAAGTAAAAAATCTTTTATGAGTCAAAAGAAAACTTGTTCAGAAATTTTTCAGTCTTTGCTGTAGATTTACAATCATCTGATTACAAGAAAAACAAAGCTAACTTAGACAAAATTTTAATTATAACATTGCAAACCCCCCACATATTTCACTAATGATGGTAATTGAAACCGTGTTTACTTTGCTCTCACAGTAATTGCACTTCCAAATCCCAAGGAGCCACAGTCATTTGGTTTGTGAAGATGTGTTTTAATACCAAGAAAATGTAATGTCAGAAAATAGAATAATAAATATAACTTTAGATGCATAAGCCATGCTTAAAGAACTGCCCAATCCTGTTTAGCCTGAGTATTGCCAAAAAAAATTCTGCTGAACCTAATTCCACCAGCAGCTCTTTTTGAGAAAAAGTTATGTACTCTGGTATGACAATAGAGCATGTTCTTTGCAATTTTGCCATTAAATCTTTTGTAGTAATATTTTTTACACAATTTTATTCTCCTAAAGAACTCCTATTCCAACACCACTATTATTTTCAAGATATTTGTAGATAAAGGCAATGCCATTTTCCAATGTAAGCTAAAGGATTTTTCTATTAAGATGGTAATAAAAATATATATGTAGACAACATTTGTGATTACAAAAATGTGTGCCCTATTTGCAGAGGCTTTGAGAAGGTAGCATATAGGTACATAAAGTTCAAAACTCTGTGGGGTTTTGGCTCTTCAGTCTATTATACATTTGAAGCTTTGGAATCCAATTTCTTCTTCAGTCTGTAATTCAGCAAGACATGATGGGAACAGCTTTATACACAAAAGTTCGCTGCAATTTTCCTATACACTTGAGTATTTCTTAAAGCCTGGATTTTGCAAAATGAAAGAGCTAGTTATGGTGAATGGTGACTTTCAAAAACTGATGACTGTAATACTCAATGGAAAGCAGTTTTTTTAGGACCTCTCAGTCATAATTACCCCAGGATTGGAGACCTAGTCCTACTCTTCAAGTGTCAAAATTTTGTTGACATGTAATGGGAATCTAATCAGGTCCTAAATCTGCTGCTTGGGAGATTGGCTGGGTCCAATAAACAGTTTTATGAAAAAGAAAACAGAGCAAAGGGATTTTTAGAGACCTAAAATATTGCCTTTTGGCATGACACATTTTGTACTGGTTTCTGAAGAGGTCTGAATCTCCAGTAAATAAAATAGGTAGTTCTTAAACAAGAGTGACAAATTCATGCATGGATGAAACTTAAAAGGGAGAGAACTATATTTCTTTGCTCAATGGCTTAGTGACTGCATCCCATATGGTTCTCTTTATGCTCATTCCCTTTTTCTTCCTTTTCAGTTCAGCTAGAATATGAACTCTCAAACAAAAATCCTTCTGTTCAGATTTTCTAGATAGTAATTTTCATCCCTCAGTTTTTTTTTCCTTTTAACAAAAAAAAAAATATTATATTACAGGCATTCTGGCTTCTGAAGAAGCCAAAATACCAGTGAACATATGTTATACAGTACATTTAACTCAGTGTTTCTTAAAATAAGTTGAAGTTTTTGCTTTTTCTTCTGTAAAAAGCTTTCAAATATTCAATGTTTCCAGATTTTTTGATTTTATAAAAAGCAAATCATGTATTTATCACATTATTCTTGCAGAAATGGTTTGATCTTTACACTTATAAGGAACCTTCGAGCAAAAAGGAAGCAAACATAAATAGATAAAGGAGCTGGAACATTTGTGTTTTGTTTGGTTTTCCTTATGACTAATTATAAAAGAAAGGAGTATAAACTAAAACAATGCATATTCATTTGCTTATTTGCTATCAAAATATGTCATGTATACCATAAATAAACTTTAATTTTGTAATATTTATAAATTCATAGCAGCTTAAATTTCTTCCAATTGCTGCTTAAGAAATATTAGAGTAGATGTTAAGTTTAAAGAGGAAGAAAGACAAGCCCAACCTGGCACTCAACTAATATTTTT
This sequence comes from Thryothorus ludovicianus, assembly GCA_013397245.1. Lineage (NCBI taxonomy): Eukaryota > Metazoa > Chordata > Aves > Passeriformes > Certhiidae > Thryothorus > Thryothorus ludovicianus. The sequence continues at coordinate 154,858 of VZTB01018167.1, forward strand.
AGATGTTATTTTCCAGTAAAGAAACATTACTTTTTTATGAGATTTTAGTTTTATTGTTTTCCCTCCACATCCATTCTGTCTGTTAGGCAGATACATGCACATATGTGCTCACAAAGTTGGTTCATCAGGTCACAGGTTCTAAATATCCTGAATATATCAACAGGAGTTAGGAGTGTTAAAACATAACAGTTTTATGTCAAGAGATGAGGAAAATTCTATTAAAAATGGGAGAGGAGGGGAGGGCAGAGCTTATGGTGACCTTTCAGTACTTAAGGGGGGCCTACAAGAAAAATGGAGACTAATTTGCAATAAAATATATTAATTTTCTTCCCCAAATGTAGCCTGTTTTGCCTGTGATGGTAACTGGTGAGTGATCTTTCCCTGCCCTTATGTTATGAGCTTTTTGTTCTATTTTCTCTCCCCTATCCAGCTGAGATGGGGACTGATAGAGCAGTCTTGGTGGGTACCTGGCATCCAGCCAGGGAAAACCCACCACTCAATCAACTGGTTCTAAGACTTCTTTAGTAGTGGCTCAAATTTGCATAAATTTGATTCCTTATGGTCAATGACAATAAAATATTTCCTGAATACAAATTTAAGAAGACAGTATTTTTCACTCCTAATGTATTGCCATTAAATTAAATTCATAATGAAATGGAGTATGAGCTATGCTACCAAATGAAAGTGAAAAGGGTCCAGAAAACAAAAAAGGTATGAAGATGGAAGACTGACAGGATTGATAGCCTGAGTGATGTACATTTTATTCTGAAGTTACTGCTTGCAATATCACCTGGAAGTAATAGCAAATGATTCTCAAAATAGGAAGTGCATATCGTATAAATCAGTGCAAATTTTCTGGTTTCATTACATTGTTCTATATTTCAGGAACTGTCCTAGTGGAATTATTTGCCTAATCAAAGAAGTGTAGCTTAGCTCATAATACATACTTCTTTGGCAGTCAGAACTATTAAGCAGGTTTTAAAAGAAAAAATATAACTTGTTAATATACTCTATATATCAAATATACTGTTATCCAAGAAGGCATCACAAAGTACTTTGAAATAGTTGTTCCTTTACCAAAAAACAGTCCAAGGGTTTATAAAAATACTAAGTATTATTTCAGCAATATTAATCTCATTTCATTTCCCCTGACCTTGAGAGAAGTGTTTGAATTCTTGTCTAAGAGGGTTATAATTCTGCATTCATGTACAACATTAAAAATTTAGATTACAAATGCATGTATTATAGACAAGGAGATAGTAAAAAAATCCTAGAAAGTTCTGACATTTAGTTAAAAATGTTGACTTTTTCCAATATTTTCCATTTCCACACTTCCATATGACGTGTAGCTGATTGTGCACTCTCTGCAACTACATGTAGGAAGAATATCAGACTCCAGGAAGACTATCGATAACCTTTCTGAAGCCTCACGATGCATCTTTCAAAATAATTTTCAGAGTTCAAGTTGTTCATATAGGTGCAATGCAGATTGAAGGTTGTAAATTGCAATCTATGAAAGTAAGCAGATACTCTACAAGAGAGACTGCTTCAAGCCCATTATCTCTGCTATATCAATGAGAAATATTGTGTTTTCCAAACCTGTGTTCAGATGCTGGATTAGTTGTGTAAGATGTGCTCACCACCACTGTAACACTCCTGATTCTACCACACTCAAAAGACCTATCTGAGAAGGGAAAATGCAGAGAGTACAGGACAAATATAGACTTAAAAATGCCCATTATGATGGCTGCTGAAATCTTCTGTTGTTTAGAATGGTGTTGAGAGATTGTGATACTCAATATAGAGGCCTGTCTCACTCTTTCCCTAGCAACTTCCCCTGCCCATGCCTCTTCAATAAAGCACTTACGAAATCAAGCAGCAACAATACAGGGAGAGCTCCACAGAAGCCAGCTGATAAAGTAAAGCATGTTTTTCAGGTAAGTATTAAGAATGAGAAATTTCTACACTGATGCAGAGAAAAAGAAAGAAAAGCTTTTGTTCTTTCTGAAGTGTGAAGATGTTTACTCTAGAGTTTTGTTTGTTTAACCTGCTGAGTGACTCATTGCAGCAGAGTTGAGCCCTTCACCTTAAATCATCTGCAGTGTAATAGAGTGTAAGAGTTAATAGCTGGGTGCTGTGTTCAAAAGTGCTACTTTTCTCTGTAGTACCTGTACACAAAAAGGGTTTTACGAGAATAGGGTTTAAAATAGCTGAAATTTGCATGTCATAATGTCTCTGTATAAATTTACAGAGTACCCTAAGCACAATAGATAAAGGATACTGTTGTTTGAATAACAGCTCTTGCCAAAAAAAGAGGAAAGAATATAGAGGAAGGTAAAACCATCATATAATTCTAATCTATATATTCTAAATCCTAATCAAGAAAATTTCCTTTTTAAAGATTGTGTCGATTTATAAAAACAATAAATGGGCCTAACTGAAAGCTTTGTTTTAAGTTTAATTTTTAATTTCTCTGTTCTTTCCAGGTATTAAATACTTCATGTGTATGCAGTACATATGAATACATATATGAATCTGCTACTCGATGTACACATGTGCATATTACAGGGAAAAACTAATCTTCACATAATTTTATGGGAAGTCAGCAAAAAGTAGATTTATTCATAATTTATGGGCACATATCTAAGGATTATATACTTCCTCATATTTACTTGAATATGTATGACAGTAGGAAAAATATAAACAATAATAATTTCTTTGAAATTATTAAATCACCTATGATACCTAAGTTTTCAGAAAATCATCTGGTTATCATGAAGACCAGGCACAGAATATCACAATCAGGAACGGAACAGTCCTGACAAAATATCCAAAATTTGTTTACCTAGATATCCAATGCAAATTTCCATACCTGTTCCAAAGAAAATAATCTTTGTTTTCATTATATATGATTGTCTAAAATAGCTTAATTGTTTAAAATGTTTTTTTTCTGATTATCTTATTGAGATAAGTTTTTCTGCTGGAGGACATAAATTTGCTGAAAAGCCCCTGAAGAACTGAACAGAATTGTAATGAGAACAGACGTAATTAATAGACCCACAAAAAGAAAGACTGTAGTGTTATATTTTTTTAGAGACACAGAAACTTACAGAGATGTACTTGTACAGCTTTAATTTGGAGTTCCTATCTCACACCCAAAATCAATCAAATCCTGTTTCTCTCCAGGAGGGAGTGACAATGTAATCTTGCCTTTATTATTGCAGGTTGTCACACATTACTGATGACCTGTAGCTACTGTGCTCTTAAGATACTAAAAAACTGGCAGTTATAACAGTCCAGGGCTGCCTTGTCTACTGTTTTGGGCTTAGGTGTCAAAGTTCTGGCAGTGGCAGGGCTGGAGAGCCCATGCTGGAGCAGTGGAAAAGTAAGAAGAGGAAGAAGTGATGGATAGGAACTGTTATGAGCTCACCATAACCCACAATGCAAATCCTTCAGTGCTGTGCAATGGAGGGACAAGCCAGAAATGAACCTGGGAAGAGGGGAATAAGGAGCAGGTTTTGAGATTTTTGCCTATTCATATTTTATATCATCATTGATATATATTTGAACAGACAATAAATGAAACAAATTTTGCCCAAGTCAAGTGTACTTTTCCCATGACAGTAACTGGTAGGTAATCTCTCTGCCCTTAGGTTGACCAGAAAACTTTTTCTGTGTCATTTTCTCCTCCTGTCCTTTTTGAGGAGGGGGAGTGAGCAAGCAGCTGGGTGTGTATCTGACAGTCACAGTTAACACTCCAAAACTGCTCAGATACCAGAAGCTGTGAACGGATGAAGATGCCAAGTCAGCTGGGTGGTGCTATGGGAATCACAGTAACTTCCTGGAATTATGCTGTGATGACAGAGACACATGATAGACCCACAGGATGCCTAATGAATAGTCATGGTCCACAGAAAATGCTGTCATTTTCTATGATGTGCAGTTCTCCACTTTATTTGAAGATCGACTATCTCATTCCTTGTTCTTGTCTCTTAGCATTGAGACCCTACATCTTCCTAGCTACTTAATAAATTCCTGCTATTACTAAACAAAGTAGTATTTTTTTCAAAATAAGTCTGTTATTTCTTGTTCTACCATTAGTAAGCATAAAATATACTTAATTACTCCGTAATTTCCTTTATATTTCATTTAGTATTTCAAAACAAATGTTACTTTTGTCTGTTTCTTTCCCTTGATGTCTTCATGTCACGTCCCTAATAATTTACATTCCTGTCCTCTAAAGTGTCTCCTATTAGTCCTTTACTTTTTTTAAGTCCACTGCCCAATCCTAGAGGCAGTATGCCAGATGTCTTCCATGCCAAACAAAGCATCATAATTACCTTCTGTGTCTTACAAGCATTATTCCGCTTAATGAAGCAGAAGTTGTAGGGAAAGGTAAGATGTTTTATTAGCCCCGTGAATGTAATTTAGATTATCACAGCTGCAATAATGTCATTATGCACTTTTGTAATGCACTGCAGCATTTTCCTCTATAAAGGAATTATTCCTCATTTATTTGTGCAAATCATAAATAATGCTGCTAATTTACAGTACGTTTGCAGTCCATTGAAACACACAGTTCTTTTCTGCCTTAAGACCATCTGCCTAGTTAGTCCTCCCTTTTTATTTTACCATTGTACTGTGCATTTTTCCCTTTCATTGCTTTTTATGTCTTTGGCTTTTGTTAAGTCTTTTTAGTCTTCCCCTCTCACCCTTAGCTGTATTACTCTTTCATACTAATCCTTGCTTTCTCCTTATTTACGGATCATTAAGAGGTCCTAATGTACCATTTAGTTTCTCATTACCCTTCTTCCATGTCAACACACTTTTGTAAGTTTTCAAGTTTCTGAAACTTTATTTTATTAGTCTGTAGTATTTGCTGATATATTTCTTCTAGATCACTTCCAGGTAAACTATCTTCAAATTACAGTCCTATCTGGTTTGCTTTTCACTTCTGCTAATTATTCTACTTTCTGAAAAAAAAAAAAAAAAGTGATATCATATGTAGTGGAAGAATTCGTAGGACAATTTTTATTATTCATATTGTCAAATTTTAGGAAGCTAGTGTATGTCCTTGGCTTGTCTTCCATAGCCAATAAAGGAAGTTTAGTTAGCAATATGCTTTCTGTTTCACGTGGATGACGCATAACCATAGCGAACTAAAAGGTGTTCAGTTCCATTCCCTTTTGGGCTATCTTTTTCCTTACAAATATTCATAAGTAGCAGATTCTGTACTTTGNAAACATATCAGAATATCAACTCCAGTAAGGTTTTGTACCCAGAAGCATTTTGAGGATTTAGGAGAGAATTTGAAAGAAAGAAAGAAGAAAAAGCGAGTTTTAAATTAAGATTAAGATGGAACCTTGCCTATGCTGGTGCCTTTTGCAAGCTGACCTGGAACAGAGACTAGACAGAGCAAAAGGATAAAGTAGATATTTATTAAAAGGCCTCAATAGGTACACCTGGACAGCATAGGAGTCCAGCCAGACCACACCCAAGATGAACCTCAAAATGGTCACAAAAATGAAGTCCCAGTCATGAGGTCTCACACTTTTGTTAAGTTCTGGTCCATCAACATATTGGAGTTAATTGTCCAATTATAGATTCAGGTTATGAAGATCCATCTTCCTGGTTTTTTCTTCTCACATCACCATTGATTTGTTCTTGGGCCTGAAAGTTGTCCTTGGTATCAAGCTAGGGAAGGAATTGTTTTGTCTATCTACTCTGTGAAGAGAAATTAGTAGCACTTAATATGAAACTTTAAACTACTCACTAAAGCAGCATAGCATCTAAAAATTATAAAAGCTAAAACTTAAGGCATCAATGTAACCATCATGCCCTCTTCCATGAAAGAAATAATAATGAGTCTTTACTGTTTCTAATGTATCCTAATTAAGACAACCCCTCATATCTCTTTTATTTTACAATTTTTTTGCCAGTTAATCTGGCATAAAAGATGGGAAAAAAATATTACGAAAGTCTGAATGCAGGTGGATTCCACTGTGATTTTACTGTAACCCCAAGACCCCAGTAAATATTTCTGGTAGTTTTCTCACTATCAGTGAAATTTCACAGAACTATTTTCAGAGATTATTTCTGTACACAGTCAAAGGCTTTATTTGACTTTAGTTATTCAAAGGCTAAAGAAAGATATCTGCCTTTCTCATTGAGTCTAGTATTTACAGAAGAGTCCTTCTGTTATCTCCTGAATTCACTTTCACTCATCCAGTCTCTGTTGGAATGTCTTTTGATATTTCTGTATCAATACCAAGTTAAAAACTCAGTAGATCTGACAAGATTTCCAGGAACAGACAAGACATTACAAACTCCATCAAAATGACAATATCTGTTTATCGTTTACCAGCATAGAAATAGTCTCCTTTGTGTCCAACTAGAGATAGTCATGACAAATTTATTGATTGTTATTTGGAAGTTACTTTCCTCAATAAAGCATGAGTGATCCCAAGCATATTTTCAACCCCAGCAGGAAAGAAACCCAACACAACTCTACGCAGTTTTATTGCTTCTTCTGAAGCACGGTATTTTCAGGTTAAAGAACACTAATCATTCTGACAGTTATCTGTGGATGTTTTACCAAGGCTATCCAAAGCTGGGTGCAGTTTTTGGGTGCAGATATTGTTTTGCATTGCAGATACCTAAAGCATCTAGGTCTGCAACTTTAAGCTTTATTGGTTTTGCGCCAGAAGCACTCAAAGCTTTTGGGCGCTGCTGTAAATGCACTTAGAGAATATATATTTCCAAGTTCTTTTGAATGACTCATAATCAGGCTATTTATTTTTTTCTGCTGAAATATTTTAGCTTTAACTTTATAACAACCAATCTATTTTGATCTTTATTCTTTTTTAATATATCTTAAGAGTTTTTCATATCTGAAAGATAATTAGTGTTGTGCATTTGCAATTTTTTTTAGAATGTTCAATATGTTATGGGTTTTTTCTAGTCTAAGAACAGTTTCTCCTACTTGAAACTTCAGAGTTTCTTATTTTTAAAATTGAGATTTTTCTTTAATAAAATTATTTTTTCAGAGATACTTTCATGTAAGTACCAATTACTACATTTGATATATTAAAATTAACTTTTGATAACACATAGTTTAAGTAATATAATAATTTTAAATTCAAATACTGCTAAAGAATGTATCTATATATTATTTAATACAAATATTGCACATTATTTTTTCATAGAATGAAAGTATAGCTTGCCATCTTGTTGAGCTGTGACTATTCTGCTATTCCATTCAAAATAGCAGCTACATGGATACGAATATTTTAAGTTTAAAAGGATTTATATGCATCTACATAACTATATCTTGGACATATTTTAGAGAAATACATTCTTTTTGAAGATATTTTATATTTTTTTAAGTCTAACTCTCAGAAGATGAAAGGTTTTTGGATGCTTCTCTTTCATTGTTTTAAAGGTAAATATTTAACTTGGTGTTAAAACTCACTAGTTTTTATTGACTTAATTTCAAATGTTTGGGTTTTTTTCTATTTATCTTCTAATATATGTATTGTGATGAGCACCCAGTTTTCATTTTTAGTGGATAAGCTAAACCAAAAAGCATTGAAATTTTCAGTCCTCATCTTATTATACAAAGACAAGGACATAGTATTTCAGGGTTTTTTTTTTGCATTTGCAACATACTTACCTTAGAAAACTCTATTTTCCTTTTTTTCTTTTTTAAAATTTCAGTATACAGAGAGCTTGACTGATCAAGCCATCAACTTTTTTTTAAAAAAAGTATCTAATCTTTTAAAACATCTAATTTAAAGAAAAAAAATTATTGTTTTAAGAAACTTCTTATACTACAAAATTATCATTATGCTAGCTCAACATACCTCAGTGTCCTGATCCTTTAATTTAGACTGAAGTCTATCTTTTTTGATTACTTGTTTTTCTATTAGCAGATATTTTTTTACTGAAGCTAGCAGAAGCATCACTATTCACTAGATAAAGATCAAACACTCACTTCATGTTTGAAAAATTAATTCTATAAAGTAATTCCTTGTTCAGGTAGGGCTTCAAAACATTTTTTCTTTATTGGCTATCTCACCCTTCTGCTCTTACTAAAGAGTGCTTTGTACTTCTCTCATTTTATTTATTTGTTTGTTTATTTGGTTCCAGTTTCTGAAGGCAGCTTTTGGACCTGCAGAATATTTATCTCTGTCCATCACTTTGCTGCTCTTGGCTATTTTCTTCAAAATTGGGGAAACAGCAGGTTAGGAGCCCTTAATGATACAAACACACTTATTCTCTGCAGAAAATTCTGGACTATTGCACTCTCTGAAAGACTTCAAGTTAATAAATTGCTTTGATAAAGGGTTAGGGAATATCTGTTGTCTGAATTTTACCTGACAAGGAAATGAACTTCAATTCAAGGAATAACAAGGTAAACCTTTATTTTGCCTTGTTCCAGGTTAGAGAATAATAGGAGCTGGGCATTTACCTGGCAGAGATTGTTTCCCTTCCTACCTGCTCCGATGTCTGAGCTGCCTGGGGCACCTAGAGCAGAGATGAAAATAAAAGCTAAGAGCCTTCATTTCTTCTCTGCAGAAGAAGAGGATCCCACCATCAGAGGAGCTGTAACTCAAAGCAGAGTGAACAGCAGGGGCTGTGCTAAGAGCAACGAGACACTTCAGCATCTCTTGCATGCACCCTTCACTCAAGGAGTGCTTTTTACACAATCCTTCTGGTAACACATACAATCCTTTTCCAGTGACAAGTAAACACTGTAACATCCTTGTAAATTCAGAATGATGCCAGTGCAATGAGGACAATTATTTAATTTTCAAAGCATTTTTAATACTAGCATGATCTATCTGTATTTAGTACAAAATTGTATTAACCTCAGTAAAAGTGGAGTAGCTGCAAATTTGCATAAAGAAAAAAACTATCTAGAAAGTTTGACATAAAGCAAAATAGACTTTGTATAAACAAAATACCTTAATTTTGAGTCAGCATTTCTGCCACTAATAAATATTGAAGTGAAGAAAATTCAGAGGTTTTACTTTTTTATAACATATTGTATTCCATAAAATTTGGGATATACAAGAAGCAACACAAAAATATATCTAGTCTTGCCAAGAAACAGATTTATAAACATAGTCACAGTAGGAAGTAACACAATAAGAGTCAAAATTGTGACTCTGACCCTTAAACTTAAACTGATCCATGGAGTAGAGATTTTTCTACAGAGTCTTATTCTTTAAAAGAGAGAAGAAAATCAAGATATTGATAAAATCCACTGCAAATATTCAGTCATAGTTTTCTGTTCTGCTTTAGAGATGTCATACTGCCTAAACCCAGTGACCTAATCCTTTCTCCAGATAATGGATTTGGTAAGCACTCTTCTCTTTTACCTTACTTAGTTACACAAAACTAATTCCAGCCTCCTATTCAATTGCCACAGTATCATATTTCTATATTTCACAAAAAAAAAAAACCACACTGAAGCAAAACTCACAAAATCCACATTGAAAATGTAACACAAATCATCCATAAAACATCCCAACTGTGTTTTCTTCCACTAAACAACTCCGAGAGTAATGCCTGTATTTTACATAAACACCACGTGCAAAGAGAGCAGACCACCTATCATGCACAGCTGAGCTTCAGTAGACTTACATACTTTTACCTTTGCCAGAGCATTTTTCAGCAACAAGATGACATCATGCTTTCAGTTTCTCCGTCAGGACATCTGTTCTCTCTCTTTAGGTAGTTAGATTGTTTAATTGACAGTATAAATCTTTAGTCTGAGAAATATTTTTGTTCCACATCAATATTTGTCTTTAAGTCAGAGCACAAGACATAGGAACTCTTACTCAACTAGTGTCAGGTTCAACATTGCTATTACTTCCTGAGTCCTAAAGTATTTCTTGGAGTACAGAACTATCCAACTATAGAAGATGACCTTCAAATACCCAGTAACATTGTCCTTCCTGTCCAAAACTGATATGACCTAAGTGGTACTCTACAGATTTTTCTCTTCTGTTTGTTCTCTGACAAGACATATTTGCATTTCTTGTAGCATGTTGACATAGCTTCATATTCAGTTGGAATAAATGGAGTTTATTCCACATTATATGCTTAAGAAAGACAGTAGTTAGGAGAGGGTATTTTGGTCATTAAATATATTATATATTTGTTGCTCTTCAGTAAGAGAAATGTTTGTCTACCAACATCTGAGTAAAGGTTTTAGATAGCAGATCATAATATAAACATAAGTATTCATGACGAAATTGTTCTATTAATAAAAAATAAAATACTACTGTACTAATAAACTAAATTTTATCAGTTTATATGAGACAGATGGTTTAAAAGATTTGCCCCGTTAAGAGTACTTTGCCCATTGATAACAGTGCTGGGTGATGACTATGTGCCCCATCTATTATGGTGGAATTATTATATTATGGAATTAAAGAAAAATTTGCATGTAATAGGATCTTGCATGAGGAAGAAAATGTATCTCAGGCGTAAATTAAACAGCAGTGATAATCTTGATGGAATGAGAGAGTGTCAGAGCACATGGGCACTTGAAACACTCTTCAAGTAGCATTGGATTTCTTCTTCAGTAGTTGTACTAGAGAAAATAAAGAGCAATATAGTTATAAAACTAGAATATGGATTCATACCATGACTCTTTTACCATGCAGAGCTGACCTGGGAGTACTGAGGTTTCTGTGATATAAAAAGATATGTGATATAAACTAGCAGAGCTGTGGGTCCCAAGAGCACTGAGGGTAAATCAAAAACACCTATTGAAACATCTTGGTCACCTGCCCCACCTCTCCTCTCTTCCCTCAGTCATTGAAATTAAACTCACAATCACTTCTATATGGACTCATGCTCTCTTTAAATAGCAGAAGAAATGCAGAAACAGAAGAGGACAATGCAAGAGGAATTTAAAAGCCAAATAGTCAAGACCTAGTAAACACAAGCATACATGTGCCTGGATACTGCCTCTTGACAGAGCTTATGGGCAAAGCAGATTTTTAAATACTTCTCTTAAATTTACCATCTCTTATTTTCTTCCTGGATGGTCACTGACAGTTGCAGGTGTACCCTGATTCAAGGACTGAACTCAGACACGTACTGGCTCACCAGGCTGTGACCCTGCCAGCCCCAGGCAGCCCACCTCCCCTAGCAGGGCGAGCATCCCACCTGGTCCCCAGCTGCCTCTCCAGAAGGTCACAGATTTGACACAGGTGTCCTGTCTGCCAGTGACACCTGAATGGCTTAAGGTGCCCTAAGGTACCTCAGGCAGCATTTACTCACTTTCACTCTAAAGTAAAAATGTGAGCAAAAGAGCCTTACGAGACTTTCTTTACTGACGTATATTTTGGATCTCATTCTGATTATTCCAAGGAAGACCAGCCAGGTAAAAGTTAGGCCTAACAACATATAGCAGTTGGTTTCCTATATCCGTAGTAATAAACACAACATTCATAATTTATAAACTTTAATAGGATTATAAACTTCACTCTGCTAGTTTTAAACCACAAACATGGTTTAAATTACAGCTTAAATTATGCAAAAACATTTCCAGTGGAAATATTTTCTGCCTCCAAATCCCTTTGACTGACAATGTTTACCTCCAGCTTTCATATTGTTCATCTGGAACATTCTCTAAGGGAAATTTAAATCTTCAGAAAATTGCAAAGAAGGACTCTAAGTTAAAATAGTTTTTAAAATAAGGACTTTGGACAACCGTAGAAATAAAATAAGTCAATAAATTATGCTAACAAGTTATAGAAGACATTTAATAATACGAGGTTGGTCTTGGTAAGTATAAACAAGAACTGAGCCTATGCATACCTGTATGTACAATAGAAACCAACAGCTAAAGAGATAAATGGATATTGGTAAGTAAATACAATATGCTTGATTCTTTTTATAGATTTAATTTATATTTGTATGTGTAATATCTACAAAAATACGTGTAAAGTGTATGATCAATTAGCATTAATGTTAACCAGCATGTTACCCATTTTATAAAAAAATAGTTGTCAGAACAGTATCATTTACTTGTTGTTGCAGAAGTACTTTTGTACATTTAAACAAGTGCTAAAGTGTGGTAGAAAATCCTGTATCATACCATTTATATCATGGCAGTGTGGAAAAATACCAGTATTTTTTCTGTAGAACTCTTAGTTTATCAAGAGTATATTAATTGCTCTTTTCAGAAAATGGGAGCATTTGCATATCTATGGCAAAGTGTCAGTTTAAGACATATCAAGGGAAGCTACGTGAGTCATACCATGTCAGAGTATAAAGCACAAAGTTAGTTTAAGTAAATGCTGCAACCTGACATTTTATGTCAGAAGCAGATACATCATTACCAAGGTAATCCAATCTATGACAACTTCATTATCTAAAATTTTCAGCACTGAAAAGCCATGTTAGCTATGGATTGCAAAGGTCTCTTCTAATTTGAAAGCCTCTGCTTCATGAGGGCAATATTCTAAGTGACTTACATGTCATGCCCACGGCATATACAAGTATGGATGGAGTAGAATTTTCTTTTCACAAACAAACTAGCTACAACAAGATAGTAAGATATAACATTGAGATACCATAAATTTTTCATACATGGAAAATTCTCAAGATCAACAATGCAACAGTGGGAAAGACGGTTTTTGTTTTTTTTTAAAGTTGAACAATTGTGCATTGTCAAATGTGCACAGTCTAGCATTAATAAACGAAAAAAAGATCCACCCAGCCTTGTCTGGGGAATTTAACTTTGGCTGCTATTTTAGGTTCCTACGACCTGTTTAAAGAGTCTCTATGGCATCCAAAATTCACCTAGAAATCTAAAATCTTAGTAGCTTACTGTCTTTCTTAGGCCCCCTAATTCAGCCACCTAGGTAGATGTTTAAGCACTTGATAATCTCTTGCAGTTATTGGTTGTGAAAGTCTTTCTAATAGCAACTTTATTAGACTTTACTAAGGTGAAATACTGTAGGATATAGGAACAATCTTATTCAAATATATGGCATTAGTCATAATTCCAACAAAAATGCCTCTCTGTATGGCTTTAAAGACCTTATTTCGAACCAGTGGGTGTACATGTCAAATTTAATATTTGCAGTAAATGTGTCCAGGTCAAAATCTATATACTTTAAAAAAACCTCAAAAACCTGTGCCTAGGGAAGATCATGGAGAAGCTCCTCCTAGAAGCTGTGCTTAGGCACATGGAAGACAGGAAGGTTATTTAGGACAGCCAGCATGTGAAGCACTTGGCTTCACCAAGGACAAGTCCTGTCTGACCAGCCCAGTGGCCTTCTATGATGGAATGACCTTCCTCAGTGGATAAGGGTTACAGATGTCATTTATCGGTACTCTCTGAAGCCTTTGACAACACATTCTTCTTTCTAAATTGGAGAGAGATGGATTCAATGGGTGGACTCTTAGGTGGATGAGGAATAGGTTGGATAAATCCAGAGGATAGCTATTCATGGTTCAGAGTCCCAGTGGACATTAGTGACAAGTGGTGTCCCTCAGGTAATCCATTTTAGAACTGGTGTTATTTAATATCTTCACTAACATTGGAACACTTTATAATATTATTGGATGAAAGGATCAAGCACATCCTCAGCAAACGGGCAGATGACATCAAGCTTCAAACTGAAAAAGAGCAGGTTTAGATTAGATATTAAAAAGAAATATTTTCTATGAGGATGGTGAGGCGTCCAGGTGGTTCAGAGAAGTTGTGGAAGCCCCATCCCTGGAAGTGTTCAAGGCCAGTTTGGATGGGGCTTTAAGCAGCCTGGTCTAGTGGAAAATGTCCTTGCCCATGGCAGAAGGTTGGAACTAAATGATCCTTAAGGCCCCTTTCAACCCAAATTGCTCAAATTCTATTATGATCCCACAACCATATCTGGTCTTGATGTTTATCAGCTTGCTTTGGACCATTCTTACAACTCCATCCATTTCAGAAAGAAAACTCCTGGCAGACCTTCACAAAGTCTCTTTTTGGAAGTGAAATTTGAAGACAATTGTCCTCATAAAATAATCTTGACTTGAGAGAGACAACAGTCTTCCTAACTTTGATTGCTTGCTAGCACGTGTTTGAATTGGTTCAACAGATCATGTGGATTATATACTTTTATTTTTTATTTTTCCCATTTTAGTATAAATTGCCAGAAATTTGATTTTCTGAGAGCACTACTGGTTGTCTGAAGACCTGTGTGAATCTAACAATATAAATCAATACAAAGGACATTTAAGTAAGTGCATGTCTTAGAATATTTTGACCCGAGCACAAAAAGTTTAGAATTTGCAGCGTGGACAAACCACTGAAAGTTAAACTGTGTAAGTGCAGTGCTTCCCAAGTCTGTAGACCTTAGCATTAGCTAGAGAAATACAGCAAATAAGGTACTGCTCAGGAGATCTGCAGTGTTTGATTTAACTTAACAACACCAGAGTTCCTGGGCAAAGGGAAAGACTCACAAAGGGCTAAAGCTATCTCCTTTTTTGCTTTCTATTTTTTTCTATTTTTTTTTTTTTTATATTAGAGATACATAGAGATGACGATTACAATTAACTTCTCTTGTTTGTTATTTAGGCTATTGTCAAGTTTTTGATCTCCTTCTTATGACTATCAATGCACATGGCTCATATCCCACAGCAGACTGCACTGTTGTATTCATACTCCTTTTTAACAGTTTAAAAATTAACTGACTCTTTTATCTGGGTACATTTTGTACACACGCCTGTATCTTGTACAAACTGGTTGTCCTGTTGAGTGATGCTTACTCCCACTGACGTCTGCTGTGATAAGATGGAATGAGTCACACTAGGTGTTCGTAAAGGTTAACAAGTAATATATTCAGAGCTGTAGATAAATCACTATGCCCTTCTACGTGGCAGACGCTACAAATTGCTGAGAAATGCCTAAAAGTAGGTAAATAAATAGATAGAATCAGTGGCTTCAAAATAAATTTCAAGGTGCACATTCAGAAAGCTGAGCATTATCCCTGCATGAGATAGTGACACTGAATGACCTCTGAATATTATTTCATTGTGAAGAATTTAGATATAGCATAGATAAAACCACTTTTTTTAGCATCTTGTCACTGTGCGCTGCCAGTGTTAAATGTGGTTCACATCCTGATTTTGCAGCTTTTACACCTGTCTGATCTGCACCCTCCCTAGAGGATTTTCTAGCCAAGACTAATCAGCATAATGGTTCTGCTCTAGCTCCCTGCCCCTCTGTTATGAGAGTCAAAGAGACAGTCAAAATACACTGGGGGGGATTTCTTTCTTTTTTTTCCCTCTTCGTCTCCTTCCTTCTATATCAAAGAAGCCAAGGAAACCATTGATCATCCCATGAAGGATTTGGTAACTCATTACATGATATCTATCTTCTGAAACTCAACTGCAGAAAGGTTTCAGCACAATTTGGAGAAGTTTTCTTAGGCCAGCTTTCAGAAGGCATGGAAATATATTGGTCTTGCTGCAGTCACTACAGATGACAGCACAGAATCAAAATAAAGATGTTATCAAGCCAAATGCTAGTTCTTACTATTTTATTATGTCAAAAAAATTGTTTTCATCAGGTTTCTTCAAGTATGTTGACCAATTTACTTCCTAGAAAAGTCAAATAGTTCTACCTCTAGAGTAAAAGTTGATTTGTTCTGTCCTTGTGTTGCTTGTATTCATTAATGAAGTAGAAGTGCTAACTCTCCTCCAGCCTTCCTTGACATGGAAGTAGAAGATATATAGCCAAGGCTCTGGATAGTCTATGCTGATGTAATGGTCCACAGAAAATCATTGCAAACTACTGGGCATCTGTTCTCCGAAGCAAGGTCAACACTAAATTCTGATGGAGGAATATTTTACTCCATACTCCCATATGCTATTTCTAATACACTCAATATCTAGTGCTTTGTTATTTGTTGGGTCTAGACAAGTCCCTGTGCAGACCATGAAAGTATTATATCATTCTATGGATGTACCTATCACTGAGACTCTCTAAAATTGTCTTTCAGAGGCAGACATTTTCTTTGCTGATTGGACAGAAGTCTGTCTGTTTAGCTAAGGTGCCATGAATCAGGATGCCAAGACAGCAATCCACTCATTGTAGACCAGCAACCCCAGACATTGTAGTATTTGCTTCATGTGAAAATTCTAGATTTCAGAATGCATATAACTTATACTGAATATAAAAGCTTTTACCTATACAGTTATAATGTTGTTTATTGAAATATTTTGCTGTCTGGGGTTTCCATTCAGCTACTAAGTCCAGGGTTCAAACATACATAAAACATTTTTAACCTAAACAAACTGAAAAATTTCTAAATATATGATTCTAAGAAAAAATGCAAAAAAAAATATATGGAGAGGAAAAAGTTTCAATGGTCTAACTCCATCTTTATCAGCTCATCAGCTTCTGTCCTATCACTGATTTTGGTCATGGATTTCCCTGTACTTGTATTTCAAGACTCAATTCTTGATAAAATTCCTGACCATTGTTACTACTTTTGACATCATTGCTTCTGTCTCTGTTTTCTTTTTCTTCAGTACCAACGAGATGGAGCAACAGAATGCTTCACTTCTTTGCCTCTAAGGGACAGGTTCTAGGCAGACAAAACTAAATCAAATATAATTTTTAATTTGCAACAGCTTCCTGTAATGGATAGTATCTATTAATGTACCTGGTATCTAATAAAAAATACTAAGATTTCATATGAGCTTTTGATGAGTCAATCTTTCCCTTTATGTAAAACTTTTAATTTGTAATATTATTATGTGCCCATAGTAATACAAACATTAAAATAAAATCCTTCAGAACCCAAAGTCTTTCCTTATGTACCTTGTGGCATGGAAAATATTCATGTTACACTGATTTCTATCAATATTCATTAAAAAAATGGAATAACTTTAAAATATGGTCAGTAGGCTTTAGCTTTGCTTTTAGTTAGGCAGTGACCATACTTCAATATCATTTAATTACTCCATTTTAAAACCTTTCTAAAAAGTATATATTGTGCTTTGAGTAATGGTATACAAAAGCAATCTACTTCATCCATTAAACATTTTAAATGAAACAATCAATTTGAATGACAATCTGTTATTCATCCATAAAATGTATTAACTAATGAAAAATAGACATTTCTTTAGTCACACATTTCAGTGAGAGCCTTAAAACAACTGGGACTTCACAACCTTTTGATACAATTAGATATGTGTATGGCTAAATCAGCAGTAAAATGTTTGAAGTCTATCAGGGTTGAGTGAAATAGTTACACAACTAGAAGCTATGAATAAAATGAAAGGAGACAAAGACTTAATCAGTAGTTAATTCTTTTGTGGGAAGAGGGAAAAGAGTCTAGTTATTTGACAGCTTTTATTTATCCAAAGGCCAGAATTAAGAAATATACATTTTACAGAAACATTCTTCCAATAGATCAGGGAACTTATTCCTTCATATATTTGTGACGCAAAGCAGCATTCATAAACCACAGTCCATGATAATGAAAATGGAAAAGAAAAATAGATTGTGTAAAGGTAGATTCGGAGTCAGTTTCCTGTTCCAGGAAAAAATTTTTCCTTATTAGAATTGGATAAACAAATTCCATCCCCACTGCACCAGGGAGTGCTATAGCATGGCCATTTTGAAAGTTGTAAAATCACTACTTTAAGAAGGTTCTGATAAAAATAAAAATATCTAGATTTCATATCATTTTATGTGATAAAAAGCTTTCAGCCTCATGGTGTTTTAAAACTGCTCTTTTAAGACACTTTATAGTTTTGCTTCTTATTCTGACAGACAAGTCAAGCACAGAAAGAAAGAAATAGCACAGATCTGTATGAAACAGCGTGTCAGCATACCTGTAAAAGCTTTTGTGCACCCAACAGCTTTACTGTCAACGCACTGATGGGCCATTAGTCATTGCAGGAAAAAGCACCTGTGAAGACTGCTTCTCATTTAAGCAAGGGAGCAGCAGCCAAGCAACAGGATGAGGCATGTGCTGCAGACGGGAAAATAATTTTTTCCCAGGTTCAGGCAGTGTGTAGCTCAGGGTGGGAGCCAAGGACAGGAAATTGACTTGGAAGTCAACCACTTTGTGAAAGAACAAGGTCTGGAACTTGGAGATGACTAAGAGTGAGGAGATGTTTACTTACCTCTTTTTATTAAAGACCTCTTGGCCTGGTCATCTGCACTGTGGTGATTGAGGACACAATGTATTGTTGCCACCACTGCTAATTATACAGGTCAACTCTGTGCAGTTGAGTAATCACAAATAATGTTGAGTGTGCTTGCTGGGTAGTGATGGCTTTGAGTATGTAATGATGATGGTTAATAATGAGAACAAAATATTTGCATGAAATGTGTTGCTAATTAGTAACAGTCTATTTTACCCTTACAAGCATTATTTATGCTTTTTAAAAATACCCATTACAGTGAAATCTGATTCCTAACTCTTATTTTTTTTTTGTGTGTATGAATGTATGTGTACACATACATTTACACATAATCGTATACAACAAATTATTTCATCCCTAAAAGATGCATTGATAGGGAAATGAAGGAAAGCTGGTCCATGGTAATGAAGGAAAGTTCCTACATGACAAAAAGCGAGCAAGCTCTAAGAAAAATTCTAGTTAGGTATATATGAAAAAAAAATTCTTGTAATTGTCATGGTTATCTTTGATTTTAACAACACGTGGATAAGTCATGACATCAGTTGTGCAACTCTTCTGCAGAACAGACTGTCATAATTTCAAAGTATTTCTAGATATGTCCCATCTAAGAAGCCAGGAGCTTGTTAATATTTGAAAGGTATTGTGCATAGGAACCATATTTATCCATGAGGGAAGATAATCATTATTGACAGACTTCAGCTTCTGTAAACCTGGGCACGTTCACAGATTTCAGAGCAGCCATGCCTGTTTATCATGGTTATGAACAGGGCCTAATGATTAGAGGACTACACCCAGGCCAAGAATTTGGTAAGGAGCAAGGACATGCCTGTAACATAAATGGTTTAACAGAATCAAAATGCTTAAATTTTGCACTGCACTTCCTAATGCATTTTGTCTGAAGTTTTATGGTTATCATTTCTAACTGGCCATACTCAAGCAGGTTTTCCTAATTCTCCTAATACTATTCTGAAACAATTTATACTGAAGACCTTCAGATCAGAAATGAGTTTGTTTTTGCAAACAAAGAATTTAATACAGTCACAAAATATAAAAATAATATATAACATAAATGATTGCCGATTTAAGACGTTCCCTTATTTAGTTTTTAATCAACATCAGGAATTTTTTATTAGTTCTATATCTTCAAGACTTAATATTTTCCTATAGTTAAACACTTCCAGGACTTCATAAAAAGACAAGTTATATTTTCTACTTCTCTCATATCCAGGGAATCAATTATTCTATCAAATAAAGATACCAAGTTATCTTGGTATTGTCTGTCTTTTAAAAGATGGTTTTGATTTTTCTATTTCTATAATTAATACTTCTTAATTTATTTTAAAGGTTTCTACGCTCTTGAATTAAAAACATAAGCTCCTCTTTCTCAGGTCTATGTTTTTCTTTCTATTAACTAAAGTACAATGTTTATTATTTTACGGGTATACTTACACTCCAAATTTGATAAGTCAGTTACTCATCAAAATTTAAAAGTGTGCCAGTTTTTCATTATTCTGCAGTGACAATCAATAAATGTCATGATCAGAGCAGATTAAACTCTGAGTTCTGTTTCCTACTCCGATGTGGTAATTTCCATTTCTATTCTGACACTGCCATTAGCCATCCTATCTCTGCCCCTGGATACACTTTGGTCTTACTGAAAGTCATACAAAGTTTTAATAACTTTGATTATTCATAACTTGAATCATTTGAATCTCCTTCCAAAATTCTTTTGGTCTCAAGCTTTTGTCTTACCTTTTTATATCAATGTCTTAAAGAACTTCTACTCTAAGAGAAGACAAACATCTCCAAAGAGTAACTCACTCCTGCTAAGATAACCCATGATATGCCTCTTGGGGGAACCTACCTTTGTCTACAAATTATTGGGAAAACCTAATTGCTGCTTAATTTAACTGTTAGTTGATAAATTTATCCATAAGGATTGACAGTTGAGTAACCAAGAAAGAACATGGATAATAACTGTTCACTTACAAATTCCCAGTTCTTACTACAGTTGTAGTCCCAGGTATCATGGACTCCCTCCGGTTACCACTGGATTCAGTAACAAATTTTTTAATGAATTTCACTAGATAGCAAACTGAGATGGAAAATAGACGTCAATTTCCCAGTGTTTCAAGTAGATTGCTACACATTCAAGAATCTAAATAGCAGAAAAAATCCATTCAGTGTGGGATATAATTCATCACTTGAAGTAACAATTCCCTGCTGAATTTCACAAGGCTCTACATAGGTACTTAGAAGATTGAATCATACATTTTGAACAAAGAATATTAATTTCCCTTTTGTCATTCAGATTTTATAGAATAGTTTAGTTGCTGACAGAAAAGGTGTTTGGGGAATAGTATAGGATCAGTAAAAGGATTTACAATTATTAGCCATATGAATTTCATTTCTACTGTTGCCATCACTAAAAGCTGGCAGTGAGAGTGGCACTAGGGACATTTTACTTTTCACAGAAAATAGTGGTCACAATACACAATTATTGCTTATGCTATGGTTTGATTTGATATTTGAATCTGAATCAGAAGGGTTCAGACTTGAGGGACAGAATCAATAGTATGGAAATTATTACAGCTTTCCTTCTAACATTTTTACCCAACATTGCAGAAGGAGGCAAATAAGATACATTGTTCTGGTCAGGACATTGTGATTCTGACAAAGAGGATTAACTTTCTCAAAAACAACCACCACTGTAGGCCAAAATTTTTTATTATGTGATCATTGTGATCTACTGGATAGATACATTATGGGTTCATTAATGATTATTTATATAGATTTCACTTGGGTCAGTACTCAAGGAAAATAGTGAACAGAATTAGAGGAGCTTAACATATGTTAAATTAACACTTGCATAATAAACTTCAGTTTCCAGCACATTTACAGTAGAGAACAAGATTACAATTGAATTACAAGTCGGGAACAAGATCAGTAGAAGACAAAACGGGTCAGCAGCAGTAAATAAACCCATTGCTGTTTTCCATCTCATCTGCCCAGCTCTAAAGTGTGAAATTCAAACAGATTTCCAGCTGGTGGAGAAAGAAGCTTCCCTTTAAGTATTACTTCTCTTAGATCCATGTCATAGGACTGGATAGAGGAACAATACATTCGTCCCACCCACCCTTAAGGAAAAAGGAGTGACGCTGGAACTAAGAAATGCAAACAGGTCATTTTCTGCTACTGCTGTTATTTTTCAGCAATTTTAGGTGAATAGATAGGATTTGTCTCATAAACTAATGGTCTTTGCTTTCTCCTTAATGCTTTCAACCCTTTCTTGTAAACTATGTTCATTGATAGATTTCCTCAAAGATTTTCACAAAATCTTTCTGGAACATCAGGAACTAAGGTAACCACTGTTTGAAAACAACAATTAAGAATAATAACAGGCAGTAGCAAAAGTATTAAATTAACTAGAGGTTAATGTGAACCTGCCACTTCATGCACCATAAATATTCTTCTGTCTATGCTTTAATTGAAAAATTTATGAGAATTTAGGCTATGAAAATTGAAAGCATAGTTAGATAAAAATTACAGAAGGATAAATAGCTTAGTAGGAGCTCATCCTACAGATAATGCTAAAAAGTGAGCATGAGGCATCAAAATGTTGACTACAGCAAATAGATATTAAAATCCTTTTTATTTTATTCTTGGCACTTATCTAGCAGCTTCCTAAGAAGTTATCTTGCTTACGCTGATGTATAACTATTCTGTAACAGTTATGACTATGCAAATTTTAAGTGTAATCAAACAAAAAAAAGAATAACAAATCAAGAAGAAAACAAGAACAAAGCAGCATAAAATTATAGGACTCTGTGTCATAAAAAACACATGGTATATATGTAAACAGTCACTGCAACAAACAGCCTATATCTAAGTCTATACACTTAAAGTTTATAAATTTCCAGAAGGCAGTACAAATAATAATATTGTTTAAAAGTTCTTAAGTAAATATATCACCTGAACAAAAAACCAAGAGGATAAAATCAATTTTCTTTAGCTTCAGGAGAGTCAGATCTTCATCTAAAAGCAAATAAATTAGTTCTATTTTTAATTAATAATACTCATATATTTCACACATACTGAAGCAGACAGACTCATTGTTTTTCTTGACTTTCTATGCCCAGTGACAGAAAAACCTTAGAGTTTTCATTCAGAAAAAAATAGTCCCAGCACAGGTTATTACTATGTTAAAGATTAGAAAGCATTCACAGTTGTCTGACAAGTCTGTGCTAAATAGTAGAGCACCTCTTGTCCCATGCAGTGTATTTCAGTTATTTATTTATTGCAGAAAATATTGGTTCTTGTATGATTTATTCAGATACCATGGAGATAAATAAATTCCAATTTCTATACAGAGTTCTAGTAGCTCTGCTGGAATCAGGCACTTTTCATGTTGTAACACCAGCAATGCAGACACCAGTCTTCAAAGATAAACCATTTTTTTTCATATATATATATTTAAAAGTATACTGTTGGGCATAGTGTAAAGGACACATGCACATAGACACACACACTCTCAACTACCTTGGCACATTCTGCTAGCCAAAAATGACTCTCGCAAGCAAATCTGGTAAATCCATGTTATGCAACTAATTGAGGTAATCAAGGTACTCAACATCATAAAATTGTGCCTATTGCTTCCAGAAATGATCTTCTGATTTCATTAGCTTTTAGAATTAGTACTTATCTTTGACTTTAAATAGACTACAAGCTCTGTGCTGTGCATATAAATGTTCAGTCTGTCTGTTTAATCATTCAGTTTCAGTATTTTGCATGATGCCATATGTTCCTGTGACTAAACAATCTGCAGTTTCTATTCTGCTAGCTTTTATTTTTGAGATCTCTGGGATTTAAAATTTCTCTACCAGAAGTACCATTCCCTCCATACTCTGATCTGCCTCTTAGCTTTACAATCAACAATCCATTTTATATTCCCTAAAACAGAACATGGATGGTGTCATTTCTTCACATGATGATGTTAATTACTGTCACCCCATCACAATTATTTTTTCATAACTGAAACTGTAGGGACACATCATATTAACTTCTTCCTCCTCTGTATGCCTATTCCAAAGCCAAGATGCTTTATTTCAAAATGACCTCATCTTTGTATAAATATATTTCAAGTATTTCACAGAGAATGATTGAAATTTAGACTGTCCTACTTGTCCTCATAAAATTTACATCTATTTATCTTTTTCTTGTGTTTTATTTTTATCAAAATTATATAATGTGTTAGGTTGACCCTGAGTGGATGCCAGGTGTCCAATAAAGTGGGTCTATCACTCTCTTCCTCAGCTGGATGGGGGACAGAATAATATAAGAGAAGGCTGGTGATTCAAGACAAGGACAGGAACTGGCCACTCACCAGCAACACTATGGACAACACAGACTCAGCTAGGGGAAATTTGTTTAATTTGTTGTTAATCCACTCAGAGTACAGTAATTAAAAAAAAAACTTAGAAAAACCTTCCCCTACTCCCTTCTTCCCAGGCTCAACATCACTCCTGAATCCTTTTCTGCCAGCAACACAGTGGGAATGGGAGTTCTGGTCAATTCATCACACATTGTCTCTGTTGCTCTTTCCTCTGCAGGGGGAGGACTCCTGCCACAGGAGACAGTCCTGCATAAAATTCCCTGATACGAGTCTTTCCATAAGCTGCAGTTCTTCATTAGATGCTCCAGCATGGTTCTCTCCCATGGGCTGCAGTCCTTCAGGAACAGAGCGCTCCAGCATGTGACTCTCACTGGGCCAAAACTCCTCACCAACATGCTGCCCTCTCCAAAGGACCACAGGTTCTGCCAGGAACCTGCTCCACTATGGGCTTCACATGGATTCAAAGCATCCTTCAGGGATCCATGCTCTGGTGTGGAATCCTCCAGGGGCTGTAGAGAGATTGCTCCACCATGGACCTCCATGGGCTGCAGGGGCACCCCTGCCCTACCATGCTCTTTACCACAGCCTGCAGGGGAATCTATTTTCCTGCACCTGAAAAAACTCACTCCTGCTCTTCCTTCACTGACCTTGGGGTCCAACAGAGTTAGTTTTCTCTTTTATTCTCTATTCTCTCTTGGCTTGCAGCTGGACAATCAGGTTTCTCTCTTCCTTCTTGACTATGTTACCCCAGAATTGCTACCACCATCACTGATGGACTTCAAATTGGCCAGCAGTGGGTCTTGTTGCAGCTCATCGGAGCCCGGCTAGTTTGGGGGTTCTCCGGCACCTTGCCACGTGTGGGGAACTGCCCAGGCAAATGGGGGTGCCTGTGGCAGAACCTATAGAGCAGCACACTCTATACTATGTGAAGTCACTGACCGCGGCAAGGATTGGGCAAAGGAGAAGAAGGAGAAGAGCTTTCGCTGTGAGCTTCCAGCCAAGGCTTATTGCAGCTGAAGGGATCAGGAGCAGAAAAGTCTCGAGCACAGCCGTGCAGGGGATTTTATACTGGAGGTGGATACAACACATGGACCCATGGGGGAACAGAGGTGGAGTGAAGGGGACATCAATCAAAGGTAAAGGCAAACCAGAGTAGGGGGGAGGAGGAAAGAGGGCACGAGCCCCAATGGGGCATCCAGGTTAGGGTGACACCCCGACACGCCCAGGGGGTTGGAGGCTTCTTGGGTCAGGGGAAGATTGACATGGAAGGTGCTGGAAGAAAGAGGTGGGGTACTCGTGACAGACAGGAGGGGGAACATGACAGGCAGGGAAGGTGCTGGAATAAAGGGAGGGGAAAACCCATATAAGGGAGAACCGGGGCATGGCAACTGGGGGATTGAAAGAAAATGAACTTTTCAAAAAAGGCAGTAAACAACTCAGGGATACACCAACTGGGGAAATGTGGGGGAAAACTAGGAATGTACCAACCAAACATAAGAACAAAACCTGGATATGAAAGTACATAAATGATCAACAAAAACACACACCGCAAAAGGTCTGTCTTGGAGCCTTTTGGCATTGGCTCTGTCATGTACAGGGGAAGCTTCTAGCAGCTTCTTGCAGCAGCCACCCCTACAGACCCTCACTACCTAAACCTTGCCATGTAAACCCAATACATATGATCACTATAAAAATTTATACAGTAACTCCACTGTAAACAGATTACAATCAATTATTAATTATGTCAGAAATACAGGTGCCATCACTTTAAAAATCATAGGAAACGAACAATAAATATGTACAACAACAATTGAGAAGGCAATTTTCCTTCATACTATGCTTGAAATGGGAAATAATTGAAAGAAATTGGACACCACTGTCTTACTGCTGTTAAAGGCATCATTACTAATTCAAGACATCTGTAGGTTAATGACAGATTATAGAAGCTTTCACCTACTTGAGTCTTGATTCAGGCAAGAAGTCAACCTGGCTATCAGAAATAGAGAGAGGCAGGGAGAGAGATGTGTAAATAAGCAGCCAGCCTTGAACCATTTTAGCTAGCATGCCAGGAGCAAAACAAACTGTACCTGAATCATGTTTTGCATTATAATGCACTTAAGGCACAGACTGTTGCCAGTTGTGATTACCACAGCAACTAACAACTTCTTAAAAGAGAAGGTATCTTAGTCATGAATTCACTCGTCAAGGTGATAATCTTGTCTTCAGGAGAATTGCACAGTGAAGTGGGGGAATCTCAGCATACCCAAAATCGGAAAGCCTCAGGAGAGTGCAGAGACCTCCCAGGAGCTGGCAGCTCACCCAGCAGATGTTGGGTGGTGGCAGTGGGCAGCTCCCTTCTGAGACCCTGACATATTCTCCAGAGAGGCGTGCTGCTTGCTGTGGGCTCGTATCAGGGATGTCACTGTGAGAACACCAAGCCTTGTACAGTCCACTATTCCCTGCTACTGTTGTTCTATGTGAACACCAGTGATAGACAAGAGCAGCCTAAAGAGGACCAAGAAGGATTACAGAGTCCTTGGACAGGTAGTAAGGATTTCTGGAGCACAGAGGTATTTTTTTTTCATAAATTCTACTGGTCAAAGGGAAGGGGTTTGAAAAAGATTACTCAAGAGAATGCACAGCAAGCTTGCTACCCTGAGCTTCAGGCAGGGATCTGCTTGGTAGACTACCATTGGATAAAGCCCTGGAGGGAAGAGAAACCCAAGAAAGGTGGTTAATATTCAAGGATCACCTCCTCCAAGGTCAGGAGCAATGTATGCCAACAAAGACAAAAACAGGAAAAAAAAATGCCAGGAGGCCTGCATGGATGAAAAAACTGAAACATGTACTTAAAACTGAAACATAAAATTAAGCCCAAAGAGGGTTGAAACAAGAACAGGTAATGTGGGAAGAACACAGAATGATTGTCCAAACACCAGGGAACGTGTTAGTAAAGGAAAGTATTCATATCATAAAATCTGGACAGGGAATTCAAGGGCAACAAGAAAAGCTTCTATAGCTAAAGTGGTGATAGAATGAAGACTAAGGAAATACAGGTCTTTTCTAGGGGGAAATAGAAGACCTGGGTAGAAGGGATATGAAGAAGTCTGAGGTATTCAACAAATTTTTAGCCTCCATCTTCACTGGCATGTGCTCCAACCACATCACCCAGGTCACAGAAGGCAAAGGTAGGGATTGGGCAAATGAAAAACTGCCTGCTGTAGGAAGAGATCAGTTTCAGTAACATCTAAAAACCTCAAAATGCGTAAGTCCATGGGACTTGATGAGAAGCATCTACAGGTGCAGAGGAACTGATGGATAAGTGACTCAGACACAATCCATTGTATTTGAGAGGTCATGGATGTCTGGTGAAGTTCACAGTGATTGAAAAAAGGGAAACATAAACCCCATTTTTAAAAAGAGGAAAAAAGGACAGCCCAGGAAAAGAAAAGTCAGTCTCACCTTGGTGTCTAGCAAGATCCAGGAACAGATTCTCCTGGAAATGATGCTAAGGTATGAAAAGGTCTAAAAATAGGAGGTGATGGGTGACAGCCAAGATGGTTTCATTAAGGGCAAATTGTATCTGACAAATTTGATGAGCTTCTGTGACGGGGTTACATATGTGTAAAGCATTTGACACTGTCACACATGAGATCATTGTCTTTAAACAGAAGAGACCTGGATGGAATACTCAGCAGGTAAGGAATTGGTTGGATGGTTGTACTCAGGGCGTTGTGGTGAATGATTCAATCTCCCAGTGGAGAGAAGTGATGAGTGAGGTTCTACAGGGATCAGTATTAGGATCAAAAAGCAGCATGGCCAACAGGGTTAGGGAATTGATTCTGCCTCTGCCCTTCTCTTGTGCGTATGGACCCAGAGTGAGTCTGGAGGAAGGCCACAAAGATGATTAGAGGGCTGGAGCACCTTCAGACAGAGACAAGATTGTTCATCCTGGAAAAGAGTGGGCTCCAGGAGGACCTTATTGTAGCCTTCCAGTACCTAAAGGATGACTACAGGAAAGAAGAGGGTCATGAGTGCGTGTCACAGGACCCGAGGGAATGGTTTTAAACTGAAAGAGACTAGATTTTAGGAAATTTAGGCTAGATTTTAGGAAAAAATGCTTTACTCCAAGTGTGGTGAGACACTGGCACAGGTTGCCCAGAGAAGCTATGACTGTCCTACTCCAGAAGTATTTAAGGCCAGTTTGGATGGGGTTTTGAGTAACCTGGTCTAGTGGAAGGTGTCCCTGTCCATGGCAGAGGGTTTGGAGCTAGATAACCTTTCAGGTCACTTCCAACCCAAGCTATGCTATGATTCTATAATACTGTGATTATTGAAAATACTTCCAGAAGTATCTCCCCTCATAGCTGGTCTTTTTATGATTTATAGCTTTATGCAGATAAAATCAGAGACAGGTTTATGGGCCCTAAAAGGAAACAATTTCTTCTTGTTCAAAAGTGGTTTACTCACCAAGGGCAAAATTTACACATTTTCTTTTATAATGGAAATCAAGAGCACATTATACTGGCAGTTTCTAAGGCTCATTAGACCAACTAATCTGATGATTTTCTAAATTAACACTAATTTTTTCTTGATATCTTTTTTAAACTTTTTAAAAACTTTTTTGGTTTTCATTGTCCTATGAAATCAGCTTCTGCTTTCTATCAGTACTTAATTCAGCAATGTTTTCTGAAGTGTATCTTTAATCCCTGTGTCAGATTTAACAGCTTCACTTAGTGTTTTAGTTAACTTCCATGCTCAGCTATTTTGCTGTTTATAGTTTCATCTGCTCCCATCTGCTCTGAATAAAGTTGCAGTAAATCTGGCCTCTTGCCTTTTCTGTCAATTTTTTAAGTGAAACTAAAGTCTGGAGGGCAGGAGCCCCAGACTTGGAAGGCTTAGTGAAAATCCTTACTCCCTCACAGAGCCATGTTATGCAGAATAAAACATAAACAGCCCATTAAGGGCTTAGGATCCTTAAGCTTTATTATATCTGGGGAGGACCTGAGGAAGGGAAGAAAAGAACCTGAAAGAGAAATTCTGTTAGGACAGAAGATTATTTTTATACCCATGATTGCAAAATTATTCACTAATTTTAGGTACTTTAACCTTTCTCCAGTTGCCTTCAGTTACAGTAACAGGTGTTCCTCTCTTTGATTCATCACATACTAAAAGTTTTGAACTGACTGGTGCAACTAGTTTTTGAAAAATTCAATTGAAATTTTCAGAAAATTGAAATGTAAAAAAATTAAGAAAATATTTATTATTTATTCTTCTAAGAATATTTATAAAACATTCTTGTCTTGAGCTGACTTAGGGAATTAGGAAAGAAGGTGAGAGCTCATTTAATTTAAAAATTTATTTAATCAAGAATGGGAATCACTAATAACTCAGAATGAAAGAGGGAAAGAATAGAAGGAAATGTCAGCCTTCAAGTGTGAAACTTCTTTTTATTGAATGTGTGTCTTATTGGATGTTCTTCCTTCCTATACTTCACTGTGCAGGAGTGATGAAGCATCTGTGTGGTGTTTTGCTGTCTAACCGCAGCAACATTAGGGAAAAAAACAAACAGCCACAGAATGAACAGATCTATTCTACAAAGTAAATATCAGAAAACAGGCAATTAAAAAATCACCTCTTATATCTTCTTGATACAATATAGTTTGGGAGCAGGACACACAGAATAATAATGTATTTGTCTTACTAATCATTAAGTGGCCCAAGGTCAGGCAGTGTGAATACTAACTTTGAAATAGTACTTTCATTTAGTTGGAAGCTCCTAAATTTCCCCTCATCTAGTAGAGATCTGTTGCAAGCCAGAATTGGTTTTATATTAGAAAACTGGATGAGTCATTACAGTGATAGCATGAGAAGCTGAACTATGCCTGGAAAGCATTACACAGCCTTTTTAAGGAGGCTGTTGAGACAGTTAACAAACAGCATTAAAATTTACCAGTATAAAACTCATCAAACATTGCCCAATAGAGGAGCAGCTTCTACTGGTGAAAGCTTGCAAAAGGAACTGGATATGAGAGGCTGTGATTTGAGTGAGCACCAGAAAATTCTATTCTCGTTTCTGAAATTCCTTTGTGCATGGCACAGCACTCCACATTTGAACCTTCCATTTTTGTCTCAAAATCTCATATACAAGCCAGCCATACTTCATATTGGGCTATGTCAATCCTAATGATGCACCTTTGCTTTTCCTTGAAATAATACTAAGAAAAGTGTAGAGAGGCTTCTGCTCACTCTTGTAAGTCCCCAAGAGTGAACAATAAAAACATCACACTGGTGGAGCTCAAACCATATCCACTTCATAGTATACACATAATTATTCACTGAGCAGCTTTATTTTTCCACTCTTTAATTAATGCTTTCCTTACACAGAAAACAGAGATAATTATACATAAGCTTTCCTGAAATAAGAAAAAATAACATGAAGGTACTGAGTGCAAGAGAGAGAAGAGAATGAAAAACAATATAAAAACCTCAATGAAAAAGAAAATCACATGGAAATTACTTTCTAAAAAGAATTGATATATGAGCATTGATATATGGGAAAATAGGCTTATGTATTGGATTTGCATGGCTTTGGTAGTGGGGGAACTGCACGAGGGATTTCTGTAAAAAGCCACCAGAAGCTTCCTCCATGTCCAGCAGAGCCAATGCCAGCCAGCTCCAGGAGACATGCAGGACACGTGGGCCAATTAGAAATGGTGTTAGCATCTCTGTAATATCATGCTTTCAAAGGAAAAAGGTATTGCACAGATTTAATTGCAGCCAAAGAAATGTGGGGTGAAAATATGTGGGAGGAACAGCTCTGCAGACACCAAGGTCAGTGCAGGAGGGGCAGGCGGCGCTGCAGGTGCCAGAGCTGGGATTCCCCTGCAGCCCATGGTGCAGCCCATGGTGAGGCAGCTGTGCCCCTGCAGCCCAGGGAGGCCATGGGGGTGCAGAGATCCACCTGCAGCCCAGGGAGGAGACCCACACTGGAGCAGGGGGATGCCTGAGAGGAGGCTGTGAAATCGTGGGAGGCCTGTGCTGGAGCAGGCTCCTGTCCAGGACCTGTGGACCCATGGAGAGAGGAGCCCATGCTGAAGCAGTTTTCCTGGTAGGATCTGTTTACCTTGTGGGGAACTCACACTGGAGCAGGCTGTGCTTGAAGGGCTGCACCCCATGGAAGAGTGATTCACACTGGAGCAGTTTGTGGAGAACTTTGCCCATGGCATGGACTTCTGTTGTTGAGTCTGTTTTGCCTCTGACTTTATTCAGTGGTTCCTCTCTGTCAACACAGGAAACTTCTGTCGTATTTTCTCTTCTTTGCCTACTTGTGGAGGGGAGTGATAGAGCAGCTTTGGTGGGTGCCTGGCATCCAACCAGGGTCAACCCACTACAACTTAAAACCTGAAATGCTAAATTCCTTATATGCAGTACTGGAGAAACTTAAAACAAATAGGAGGTACCACTACAGACCACTCAAAAAATATTATATTAGATACCTGAATCCTGCTAAAAAGACATTTGAACTATTAGTCTTGGAATAAGTGGAGAAAGAATATTTTCCCTATTCCTTGTGAAGTGGAATATGCTTTTCTCTCTTATGCATCTGAAAGATGGGTTTTGGGAGAAGAAAACTGTTCATGACTATGATTTAAAATTCTTCTCACATGCTGCGCTATAATGAAATAAAGCAAAGTGTGCAATTGAAACAGCATAGAACTCGTAGCATATTTCTTACACAAGGGCAAAAGCACTGAAGCTTATATAGGTTTCCTTTCCATATGGGAGAATTTAAATGCTACAAACACATTACTAAATACTATTGATTGCTCCAATTTTTGAGGAGTCATTCATACTGCAATCTACAGAACAAGCCAAACCATGTTTGTGTCCTTTGCTTGTCCCATGTGGATCCTTGAGAAATCATTCAAACACACAAAAAGGAAAACACATATGTCTGGTCCAGAGATTGAGTGCTCTGAAAAGGAGAACAAAGTGCTTCCCAAAACTTAGAATTTTAAGATTTCTAAGAGAATCATAATGCAAACTAATGTACAGAAAAAATTCTGCAAAGTTTCAGCCTCCAGACATATTTTCAGCCACACAGAATCAATCTCTGCTAGCACCACTTTAATGAATCCTAACTAAGCTATGCTCTGGGGCTTTGTTTCACAGCTGAAGACACTGGTGCTTTGCTCACCTCATCTGTGTGAGGTTTCAGTTGAGTACAGCACCCTGCAAACAGAACATTTGGATAAATCTTTGAGGAGACTAATTTTTTATTATGATTTTCTTCATAGACCTGTCATTTAGGTTTTTTTCACAATCTTTCTCACAGATTGCAAAAGATAAGTAGAAGAAATCGGCTAGATGTTTATTCATAGAACTAGAGTGGGATTATTTTTATCTCAGTAGGCACATCATAAGCTCAGAAGAAAAGTATCTACTTTTAAATTGGATATCACTGAGGAAATAAATTTCAGAGAGCATGAAGATACCAAAGATTTTTTTTAAAGGTTGATCTTTTTCTTTAAAAAAAATGAGTAGCTAGTGGGAGGGAAAAAATAACAATCACAAAAACAAATTTTTTAAACAGTAGTTATATAGAGTCAGTTTTTATAAGGAAAGGCTTAGATTTTTACTTTAAAAAAAAAGTAGAATTGAAGTAAAGACTGGTAGCAAGTGAGGGCCAATCTCTGCATATAGTAAGAGGTAAATTGGTTTACTTATGATAAACATAACCCTAAGGAAACAAACACATACAACCTTCAATTAACATAACATTTTACATGTTTGCACATGCAATGGTGGCTATCCAAGAAAGAATGTGGCTTTGTACTACAACTGTTCTGTTTTGACATCTAGCTGTAGCACTGGCTCCTGGCAACTATTAGCCTTTAAATGACCCAAGACTGACAGGTGTCTTCAGTCCGTGTTTATTCATTATTTTGAATTTGATAAATATGTATGTATAATCTGTTTCTTGCTGTTGAATATCCAACATATGAAATTTAAGTCATAGTTCTTAGCAGTAAATTAAATTCAAAGGAAAAATGAACATGATGAGAACTTATAGTGATTTGAACATGACTAGAAATTTTTCTTATTTTATTTGTTTGATTTTCTGTTGGCATCACTAAATAAAGTTTAGCCACAGCAAAAGACAAAGCTCATGATCCAAAAATAAATTTCACAAGCTTTGACATGCTTTTCAAAGTGAAATGTACACACCTGATGAAAAATATTCATACTGACAAGTGAGTAGTTGACACTGAGGAAAATACATCCAGGTATCTTGAAGGATCATCATGAAGAAACGCACAAATTTGTTGTGACAGAAAATAATAGGTCTCAGAATACTGAACAAATTGAAGGAGACCTAGTCTTAGTACAAAATATATGTAGATACAGCTGTGTGAGAAACTTGCCCAATATTTGCTGCTGTGGTAGATGGCACAGTTTTAGCCAATTGTGTTAGATGCTTCCAATCACAGTGGGAAAAAAAAAAAAAAAAAAGAAGAGAAAAGCAAAAAATAAGAAAAATTTAATGAAACAGTTCTACAGATAAAGCACAAGTAAATCTTAGAGGAGGAAAGGTTGAAGATAATGTTTAAAAAGGAGAAAATTATTCAATGTCTTCTGGCAGAAAAGGAAGAAGTTCAGAGAAATAAAACAGTGGAACTGAAAAGGTGATATCAATGAGTAAGATGCCAGGAGTACATAAACAAGGTATGTGGTTATGGGACAAAGTTTATAATGTGAAATCAGTAAAAATTGATAGTGATTCTGAAAAGAAAATATATACTCTTTATTGAGAGGTTAGAAATTATAAGAAACCTGTAAAAATTATCAGAAAACAGCTCTGATGCATTTTCAGGCTTGAAGTGATCATGTGGACTTGGCAACCTAGATTACTGAAATTTCTTAAAAAGTGTTTTTCAGAAAATTGTTACATTCAGGAAGGAGCTCTATAGAGGGGGATGCTATTGCACTGGAAGTAAAATGTCAGAGAAAAATATACTCAAAAACCTTAAAAATTAAAGCAGCGGAATGGGAAATATGTGCTAGATAATGATCTAAACTCCAAGGGTGCACTGAAACTACTCATTATTGGCAACAAGCTAAAGTAGTCTGTGTTTTTACAGACAGAGACTAGGTTAGTGCTGCTGGAGGAAAAAAGAAAGTAATGACAGTGAGTGGCAATAATGAATGAAGGAATAGAAGAGACAGAGTTTGATGCTATAAATATTACTTTGCAACAACATTGGCTGTTAGAAACACTATTAGAAAGGAAAAGAAAATGTAACATGTTTTTCTCACAGACATGTCAGTACAGTTATGACCTTCAATCTGTGTTGTTTGCCACTTGGCACAATTTCTCTTTAAAAATAAATTGAAGGACTGACCATTGCTNCATTGTCAATACTATTCTTAAAGCAGTATTAAAATTACTTGATTGTCCTGTTAAATTTTTGAAGATTTTTTGACACTGTTTCATGAGTATTCCGTCATTAAGTATTTCCATTTTCAGCACAAGAGTCTAAACTCTAGTTTCATGCTATTCATTCATCTGTAGTGCTTGAAATACTTGTCAGTTCTTTTTTTTATGACTAAAAATCAGAATGTATGACTAAAACANAAGTCATTAAGTATTTCTGTTTTCAGCACAAGAGTCTTAACTCTAGTTTCATCCTATTCATTCATCCGTAGTGCTTGAAATACTTGTCAATTCTTTTTTGTATGACTAAAAATCAGAATGTATGACTAAAACAAAGGAAGGTGAACAAAAGAGAAATATATTGAATTTTGTATTTTGAGATAAATGTATAACCTGAGTCAATCATAAACATTTCTTCACAGAAGTGTGATTATGGTATTGAAACACAATGTATTAATTTCAGCAGAAATTAAATTAGTGAAAGTTACATTGTAGAGTTGCAAAAAGAATTTCCGAACAAAACTAGATTAGGAAGGTTAAAATAGCCAGTGGTCTGACAAAGTACTGAGGATTCAGCAGTAGTCTGATGAGGAACAGGGAAACAAAAGGGAACAGCAAAATATAGTTTTGGCTTAATGTGGACAAGGAATATGAATTTGAACCTTTTATATCCTAAATTATTATTTCAGGAATTGGATATTTTGTGTTATGATTAGGTTTCCCCCACAGAAATAAAAGCACTACAATTCATCCAAGAAGGAAAAATGTATTTCATGCCAGGGCATACAAAATGTTTTGCACCATCTGTCAGATCCCACAGCTTGTTTACTACAGTTTTGTGGTTGTTGTTGACTGACGTCTACCTACCTTATTTGTCCTTGTCTGAAATGAAAGGTTTGTCGTCCATTTCCTACTTGTATTATCTTACATTTGCTCTTTCCTGTACAAAGCAAAACAGTCAGTGAAACTTTATTTTTGTTATAAATTCAAATGCAATTAAACTCTGACACCACATACCAAGCAAGGATGTTGGAAAGGACTCTGGCCTGTCATCCTGAGGCTCAAATTTCAGAAGCTGTAATTCTTAGGAAACTGTTGTTTTGTAATATTCTTGGTTTCCCAAATGCTTATTTGCGTGGATAAACATACAATCAGATGCTCAGCCTCCATCAAAATATGAAAAGCCATCAGTGCCTCCAAAATAATGCAAATTGAATATTATTTAGGAGTTCTATTTTCTTTTTAGTTTCAGCAGAAGAAATAGGAGTTAGAATTTAAATAATCTCCAATATGTCTCAAACATGCTTTTAGAGATATTCATTGTGAGGCAGAAAATGGAATCAGGGGCTTTGGTCCACAGAGGCTACACCTACAGCAGCAGGGTGTGCAGCCTGCCAAAAGTGACTTTGAAGATTTTGCATTGCAAAGTCTTTGAAATTATGAATATCCAAAGATGGAAAGCACATCATATTTTTATGACACTAAAATCACTAGAATTTCTAGTCATGATAATATATTAATTCTTTTAAAAATCTTGAATTATGAGGTTTTTTTAGCTTCTTTTTTTAAGAATGCTCTTTAAATATGTAGATATTGTGGTATATATGTACCATCAAAATGCATCTCTAAATATATAACAATGATAAGAGAAATGCCTCACAAGCTCTTCCTATTTAGCCTGTGGAAGACAAGCTTCAAAATGTGATTCTTGCTTTATGGAGGGGAACAGCTGCTATGAAAGTTTTCCCTACAGATTTTACCACTTAACTAAAGAAATCACAGTAAAAGATGGGGTTAGTTATGTTGCATGGAAATACCATAATAATAAAAAATCACAACACATATACAGACAAGCATATTAAGTACGGGGAACTCTCCATCTCTTTCTTTCTTTGTAATAATAGAAAGGAAAAAATATGTTGAAGGAAAGTGCTGTGATCTTTCTTCCTTTTTGAGACATTTTTTGGATTCAACATAGCTCCAAAAACTTTAGAAAAATAGATAAAACTGAAAGTATGTGATATTTAAGGTCCAGCCTAAACCATTCTGTGATTGGGAAAACTTAAATACTCCAGTATGCCATACCAATATGTCAATTACATTTTTTCCAGTGACTAAATATATACATGAGGTACGTGCAACTTTTCGAAGTGCTGTGAATACCGCTAGGTATGATATGCTTGTGTTTAAACTGGGAATCATCAAATTTTGGATGTATTCTTATGCCACTAGCTTCCTGCCAGACCCAGAAGAACTCTATTAACCTTTAATTGACTCTGTCAGACAGCCTGAGAAATCAGGACAACATATTTGGCTCTCTTTATAATGCACTTGGACACCAGTAAGAGAAAAAAAGCTGGGCAGGTGCAAGACTGTTCTGTGTCACAGAACTACCACAAACGCATACAGCTCCAGGGACACACAATGGAAGATACATGACTGCTCTGTTTACTTCAGCTAAGCATTTTTCAAAACTTCTGCCAATTTCTAATTATGTACTCATATGAAATATGACTGGGAGGAACCTCATAACGTTATTCAGTCAAAGTGTTCTGCCCCAAGTCTGCATCAGCTGACATTTTAGCTTATGGCTTTCTGTTGTTGTTTTTTTTTTCCTGGTAGACATAGAGAATTTATTACCTTTCAATTTTTTGGCAGAACGATCAAAAGAGGAATTATCACCAAACAACTTTCTGTTAATGATGTTTTGTAATTATTAGAATTACTGTGTTGCTAAAAAAAATGACAGGTCATTTTTCCCAGGTGTCTTGAATCAAGTCTTTCATGTCTGTGAACTTCTTCAGCAATATGCTTAGTTTACATAAATAATGAAATGGTCCTGATATAGGTAAAATTTTCTTTCTTGTTGCTTAGAATGATTTTCAAACTTTTTTTTTGTGTTAATAATAGGCAATTTTACCAGGAACTCATAAAGTAAATGTAAATTAATATCTTTAAATAATTCCTAATTAACTTCTTTATCTCCTTGTCTCTCTTTTTTTCCTATTTTGTGTATATTGGTTTATTATGGAAAACAAGGCATTATATCTTGGTATGTTTTTTCAAGTACTTAGGTGCATTATGGTCTCATGGGGTTCCTTTAGAGAACCTAGATTTTAGACTGACCCTTGTACAAAAAAACAAGAGACAGTCTAAAATGCAGTATTTTCATGCATAGAACGCCAATGATATTTACTTAAGGTTACTTAAGTGTTTCTAAACTGAGTGATTAATCAAGCACTATTTCTTAAAAAGATTAATTTGTCCTCAACTTTCAGAGCCAGATTTATTATTTATTTCATATACTGTTCTTTCTTCAACTTGATGATGAATGGTTTTCCTGGAGAAAGGGGTGAAAATAAGAGTGAACACTCACTTTATTACATATTCTGAACTTCTAAATTACTTGTAGTAATTTAGATTATAACAAAATATTAAATGATAATTTCTAGGAACTTTATTAATCAGTTCTCTGCAGTCTTCTGTTTCTAAAGAACATTAAATGAAGGTCTCTGTTAAGAGCAATAGACAGGTGAAACATCTGTTGCTGATTAAAGCAACTTTTATGACATCCATAATCACTTTCAAATACATGTACATAAAAATCTACAGCTATGTCAGTGCTTGTGTTCTTTTAAGTGGACCAGTACAAATCTCAAACTGTTAGAAGAGATTACAAAAATACAATAAAAAGTTTTTTGTCTCTTGTAAAAAATAAAGCTCTTACTAAACAGCATGCACCACGATACAATCTCAAAATATTACATAAAAATTAAATAATTTTGCTGCACACCAAAATTGATAAATATTAATAAATTTTCATCACATGAAGGGAATCTGAAGTAAATGCTCTAATGTGATTCATCTGCAGAATTCAGAAATGAAATCAATGATCTCAGAGGATTCCATCTCTAACTGTTAGGTCATCCTCAAACTATAAATATTTCTGTTTCATATGCAGAAAAATTATGCTATGATTAACATTCAAACAAGTATTATGTCTAACTGAAGTAAATAAAAGTTACAGGAAAGATTATTCTGTTCTTCTAACTATGTATGATAATTAAAAGTGTAAGGAAAAAAAAAAAAAACAACAAAAATCCCCAAACTTAACCAGATTGTATTATTTTTTCCACTTTAATTAGGAAAAAAACCCCATAATTCCATGAATGGCTACCACAGATAATGATTTTTTCCTAAGCATTTTCAGGGGTTGTCCTGATGTCCTCTCTTAATGTTGACTACTTAATGCATACTTTACATATACTAGCAAAAGACTGAATGACCTAATCAGAATTATTTCACTAGATTTCTTTCCATGGAGTTGGAAAATGTAGGATTTGGGCAAATTGTTATTACTATGAGCAGACTGTTAACTGGGTAAGTATTGTTTACATAAACAGAAATTTTATAACTGTCTGTTCAACGAGCTGAAAAGAAGCACTAAGCTATTGAAGAAAAGTTATTTGCTGACATTAGTAACTGCAGGAACTTGCTTTTGAAAGTTTTCCTCCTAATATGTAACCTGAAAGAATCTTGAAGATCTAGGGATTAATTCTATTGAAAGCTGTTACAGCTCGAACTGTGCAAAATTATTGAACATGCAGAAGAGTGCCACTAGCATTTTTTTTCTTCTTTCATCTCATTGCTGGTCAATTGTTCATATTCAGAAAGAATCTCAAGCATTTCACTCTTTAATTTGGTTAGTATCTCCATCAAATATTCTAGGCTTTGCTTGCAGCCTGAGATTTCCTGTGACCACCTGCTCTTTACCCTTCAGGCAAAGTGTTCACCAATGGGAGACATACCCTAAAACTGTTACAAATGATATAACCATAATCAAATGGTGAATCAAAAAATAAATGAAAAATCAAGACTAGTCATTCAGAAACTATTCTATCCAAGAAGGCACTCTGGTCTCTTTAGTCCAGTTGCTGGCACCAAGGCACATGCACTCACTAGCTTATGGTCCCTCAGACTGGCACTCAGACTCCTTCCCACAGGCACCCTTTTTATCACTTTTTCTGCATCCCATAATCTGTCCTATGCTCCAGCATTAATTCACTGTGATGGGTGTCACATGGGGACTCAACACAATGGATCAGTTCTGGAGCACCTTCTGGTCAGAGTGGGGAGACTGCCTTGGTATATAGAGCACTTTATGGGACACAGTGGAAGAGCATTTGGGGATTGCTCAAGACTCATAAGGGAAAAACCAAAAGTGTTGAAGGGAATCCAGATGATCTGAGTAGGAACAAGATTGGGAAAACATAAGGATATGGAGAGAAAAAAGGCTAGTTGCATGTAAATAGCTTGCTGCTCAGAATAATTTGTCTGGCCATGCCGTGCATTTGCTCAGCACAATTTTTAGCTATTTTTTTTCTGTGGGAAAGACATCCTCTTCTGTGTACAGATGGAGTCTGAATGCCAGCAATAAGAGTGGGACCACAGGTCAGAGGGTGCACTGGCCTGGATGCCAGCAACTGGACTGGAGAAACCAAATTGAGTGAAACCCAAGTGCCAGTCCTGGTGTGGGGCTTGAGTCAGAGGCCCATGTGTCTACAGTGCAGCACCTGGAGTTATCCTGGGTGTAGGAATGTGTGTGATCACTAGCAAAAATTCAGTCAGATAAGCCAGTGAGCAGGTGACTTCACTTCACTGGAGGGAAGAGGTATCTCCACTAGTGAGACCCCAGGGGGAAAGGGGATTTTCCCAGACTGGGAAACCAGAGGAGTGCCTGCAGTTTCTTGAGAGACTATGGGATCTGGAGTCTCTAGGGGCAAGACCTGCAAGTGTGTGTGTCAGTAAGGGTGAGAATCTGGGGAACTTGACTACAGGGTACCAGGGGAGTCGCAGCCAGCTCTGGGTGTTGGTGTGATTGATTGTGTGTGTATTGAGATGGTCTGCACCAGCAGAGGCAGAGGAGCTGTAGTGTCAGGGGCTTGTATGCCCAGGAGCTAGAAACCAGGACACTGGGATCCAGCCACAGCTACTGAAAAAACTGAGTGTCAAAGCTCAGCTTCCGAGGAAAGTCCATGTTATACATATGTAGATGTATATTTATATTAATGTGCAGAAATATATTTTCACTAGCAAATCTCCACCCTCCTCATTTAGAGAAGGGAGCAGTGTAAGGCTGTTTCTACTGTCAGTCTGTTTGTGTGAGTGCTCTGTGTGTCTGTGTGTGTGTCTGTGTGTCTGTGTGTCTGTGTCTCTGAGTGTGTGTGTTTGTGCCTGCTGGGGCCACAAGCTCAGGTTGCTGCTGGTTGCATGCTGCTATGGCATGGAGCTGTAACAGCCTCAGCAGCCTCTTGGTCTGTTGGACCCAGCATGATGTATATTCTGTAATAACCTCTTTTAAAAAGAGAATTTTTTGGTGTATTCTCCATTCACTATACTTTACTCAATGCTTCCTTTTAGATCTTGATTTCTAGGTCTCCAATCTGCATCGGTGGTTGCTTTAATTTAAAATTTCTCTTTGGCTGACATGCATTTGGAAGGTGACCTCTCCAGACAGTACTCTACCTGTTGCCCCATGAATGAGTAAATAAATTTAGCACATCTTGCACACTTACATTCTTGATTATACTTTGAA
This sequence comes from Thryothorus ludovicianus, assembly GCA_013397245.1. Lineage (NCBI taxonomy): Eukaryota > Metazoa > Chordata > Aves > Passeriformes > Certhiidae > Thryothorus > Thryothorus ludovicianus. The sequence goes on from VZTB01018167.1 coordinate 195,454, forward strand.
TATTATGTTTTATTTCTTTCATGACAGGATGATTTTACAGATTCAAGTTCAGTTTATGATCCACTTTAATCCGTGGAAAGGCAGAGAATTAATTTCTTCACAACCATTTGTTTTTCTTCCCACTTATGCTGTTAATTATATCTGTCGAAATGTAGTTCCTTGCACTGATCTCTGTTGCAACTATTTTTTTTTCCAGACTATTTCTTCAATTTGTCAAGATCATTTTTGATTCTCATCCTATCCTCCAGTATGCCTATAGTCCCTCCCAGCTATGTGTTGTCTGAAAATTTAATCATATGCTCTTGATTCCATCATCCCTGTCGTTAATGAAAAAAACAAATGAAGCTTCACTCTGTACATCTTTTCATTCTGGCAGTGAACCACAAATAATTCTCTGGGCACAGTTTTCCAAACATTGTTTAAGGCTTCTGCAGAAGTGTCAACAAAAATCTACTTCTTTAAAAAGTAGATCATAAAAAAAAATGATAAAATGGCTAAAAGCATATTAGATTCTTTAATTCCCTGGGCCTCTGATCTTGTGATGTTAAAAAATTAGGTGAATAGGACCAGATTTATTTTTTTTCAAGTTCAGATTAATTCATCTGTCCATTATCTTTTAGGAGCTTGACATAGTTTACTAATTAAGAATTTTTTTCTTTGTCAGTATAAATCTATATCCCTCTTCCCCACAAGTTCTATGACCACTACTGCTCTGCCATTCCTTGTACTTCAGGGCAGAATATATGTCAAATAGATATATATAGCAATGTTTATAAGGGTATAATAGCATAACTTCTTATCCACATAGAAGTTTCCACAAGTTTTGAAAGTGTCTAAGTTCTTAATGTAGAGAAAATAGACCCCCAGTCTGATTAAATCACAAATACAAGTGTCTAGTATCATTTGAGGTCATGCAGTGTCTCCAGGACAGCCACTGGGGATATAATACCAGATCAGTGTGATCCCCATGTCCTCATTAGCTAGCTTGAAGATCAAAAGTGGTACTTCTAGAGGCTTAAATATGGGCAACCAAAATGCATTTTGTATTCCATTGACCACAGTGGGAATTTAGGATTAGCGATATTTGTTTCTATTTGAGATGTTGCAGAGTATTCTTACCCCGATTCAAGTTCCCTGTTTCAAAAGGATGTTTGGTGTGGGTACATGAGAGTATTTTAATCTAGCACACATACCTTTAAGTACCTACATAACAAATCTAAATTTAAGGGTTCTAATATCAAATTGATATGCAGTCATAGATCCTTCTTGAGATAGCAATGAATTGCCCTGAGATATTTTAAAAGTATTTTAGAAATTTTTGAGTTATGTAAATCACTAGTATAAATTTCCTACTGATGCCTTGATTCAGTTCAAATGTACAGTCTTTGCCCCAGCTAAACACTATCTACTGCTTCTAAGATACTGCTGGATGTGCTGACTGACCTCCAGTTGTTTCTCCAGGAGGATTTGTGTCATAACTGCTAGCTCCATATCTGTGATGTCCTTAACCTCATAAAAAAAATTACATTTTATATTTCAGTAATGGAACTGGTTCTCTCATTCTGCCTTTACTGGCATTGGCTACTCTAGTCAGCTCAAACTAACTTTTTGGGGAAGACAGAAGAAAAAAATATGCATTAAACATTTCATCCTCCTTGGCATCATCTGTTTACAATCCATCCTCCCCCAGTGAACAGTAGACCAACAATTTCATAATAATCCCCCTTCAAAGTTCACTCCCATTTTTGATACTATTTGCATCTTGTTTTCTGTCTTAGCCTTTCCAAATGAAGTCTCTTCCTGCTTGTGCTACTTTTTTTATCTCATGGATACTTGCAACTTGTTTCTACTTTCTATAAGGTTTCTACTTAAGTTTGAGTTTAATGAAGAACTCAAGACTTATTGCTGTCTTACCTGTGGTTTCTTGCCTTCTTCCATTTTGGGATAGTTAGTATTTGTGCATACATATTAATGTTCCTTAACTCCTTTTATCCTTAAGAACTCATTTATCAAGACAATTTTATTTGATGGTTTCTTTCACAGATTTGTAAAACATGTCTTTTTCAAATATCTTTTTTCTTCAAATTAGGTCAAATTGAAACAACTAATTTGAAGCAGTGTTAACAGGTTAATATATTATTTAAAATACTTCTAATTTATTTCATTCATGTAGTGGTGCAGATCTTGTCTGTACTAGAGTGAAAGTTGTCTCTCAGAGTTGTCTCTCTGGAAGGCATTACTCTCATATTCTATTCATGAAGTCTGAGGAAGAAAAGGCGTTTGCACATGCATAGAATTATAATATCACAGAATAACAAAACCGTTAAGGTTTGAAAAGATCTCTAAGATCAAGTCCAACTCTCAACCTGGTACCACCACTATGTTCACCACCAAACCATGCCCTCAAGTACCATATCTGTGTGCTTTTTTGAGCACTCCAGTGGTGGTGACTGTCACGTTCCTGGGCAAAGGGAAGCAATATCCATTATGTAGATGTGGGTTAAGACATTAAATACAAACTCTTCTAACAAGTAATACTCTCGAATGATTGAAAGACAGAACTACTTCAGTAAACAGGAAACAAATATTGTACTGTATGATTATCTCATGACAACTCCGAGAGGACTTTGTCTATCTCAGTGTAAAGATAAATACTGAGGGTTATTGAATCAAGCCACACTGATCAACAGTTATGCCATCATAACATTTTAAAAGTGTCTAAGGGGATCTGGCAGAGAGCAAACCATAACTAGTTTCATTGTTTGCAGTCCAAGACTACTTTATTTGCCTAAATTCCACAACAAAATGAATTATCATTACATGTTTCTTTCCAGTCATACCTTCCTCTTTTAGGAAGTTAATCTGCTGCTCAATATGAGGTTAATATACTTAAAAACCCCAGTTATGTTAACATTTACATGCACACTGTCTCCCAGCTCTTACTATAGCCAACTGAGATATAGGGCTTAAATTATTCCCTAAAGGCAAGTTTCCCCTGTAATTAGAGATAGGGTGGGCTATGCTGCCTGGCATTCATGTGTCATGCCAGTAAAATCTTTTGTCAATAACCTTTTGTAGGCACGTTTTCTTAACTGCCAGCACACACAATTACTGGGATCCTTTTGGTCATCTCAAGTGGTGAGATTTAATTAACAGAACTGAGGCCCTACTGGCTGTAACTTAGATAAAGAACATCTCAAGCAGGTGTATGAAATAAATGCAATTTTGATGTTGAAAAAGAGCATTACAATTTTTCCACAAGATAGCTTATTCCCATTTCTCTACAAACACAAACCAGTTTCAAGTTCAAGAGGAAAACTATTATGCTTTTTCTTTCTACATCACTTTTAGAATACCTTAGACTTAAGCTTCACTTAGGAAGCCACAAAAGTTCTCATCCAGATTTTTTTAAACTACTGCTTTTCAACACCACTGAGCTCTGTTGTAACATTGATTTCAATATAGCCCTTTTTCATATACAATATTTTCCTATTATCTTCTTTTAAAATGAACTACTAAATAATGACGCACCCTACAGCTTCCCATCAAGAAAGTATCTTTCAATGGCAAGTGGTCAAGCTGAATTAAATGCATTTCTACACTCAATGAAGTACAAGTCTTTTGGGATCACATTTTAAGAGGTTCTGTTATCTGGCAGTTCATACAAATGCATTAAGTTAACTTTATTTGAAAACAAATAACTTCAGTACTGGACAATAGAATGCATTTTAGCAGAGTTGCAAATGTGCCCCCACATATAACAAAATATCTTCTTGTTGCATTGAGAAGAATGAGCATTTATTTTTCTGAGTGTGTGTACATGTTTATATTTAGTAATTATCCAAGAAACGTAAGAAGCCATTAGTTCTTTTGCAAGGTTTGTTGTCTAGTTGCTCATAAAATCCAAACACTTTTATTTCTCATTCTTGACACTGAAAAATCTCTGTTGGCTTTTCATCCAGTATGTCATTTTACCTTTTGAGGTTTCATACTCAGAATGGTTTGCGTAATAGGAGATGATATTTTAGATGTACTTTTTAGATACATTTTAGATATACTTCATCAAGCTGTGTGCTACATATCCTTCCTAATATTTGTTTTTCCAATTTTATGCTTCAGTACAGTGTTAACCCTTCATTACCTGTGTTTGTTTTTTTGCTGAGTATCTTCTACCAGTTCTTCACTTAGCCATGAAGCATATTCACTGACTTTTTCCTTTATAATTTTTGTTGTTTCATCATCTATTGCAAGAATGTCCCATCAATCCATTTCTATAGGAGAAATATCTACTTTCAAACTATATGACAACTAGATAATACTGAAATTTTGATGAATAGGCCTGGAAATCTGTCAATTAGTGAGCCTTACTGAAATGACCCACTTTAATTTGCTAACTATTCCTATTATTAATAGGAATCCATATGAATGTAGTCTAATTTAGTCTCTGGCTATATTTGTAACTCCCTCATTCTTAAATTAATTTGGAAGATTTAAAATGCATCTTCATAGCAAAAATGCCTCCCAAATATATCTCATGAATACTTATTTTGAGTTTTGATGCCAGCCCTGAAATAATCAAGGACATTTGATAGGGATGATGGATATTTTAAAACAATACATGTTTAGGAATAATTTAATTCCTATAAATAGATCTGTTTGAATGGTTAATGCAGCCAAGATTCAAAAATGAACATTTGGGGAAAACTATTGTTTTCCTGATAAAAAGAAAATAGATCTGTAATCTTAAACACACAAAATCATATTTGCTGTTGTTCTCTGCTAAGACAAGGCTTCAGCAACCTCTCCTCATCCCTCCATCACCTGAGAGTCTTTCTCCATCATCACCTGCTCTTTCACACACCAAAATACTAACAACTACGATTCTCCCTTCTATGTCCTGCATACACTTCACCAGTGAAAATCACTCTCTCCTTTGAAGAGTTTACCTATCAGATTCTCTCAGTGTTTTCCTCAGGGCAAACACTAATCCTTGCTATCTGAATAGTCTTGATACCTTACTACAGCACACAGTCAGGGGGAAGAAACTGAAAGGAAACAAAGGAAACTGAAAGCACCTGAGGTACAATTCAGGCTCCTAAATACAAGCTTCGGTCTCTAGGACCCATTCATAAGCCCTTAGGGAGCCTAGGGTATTTGCAAGGGACTTCTGCATAGGAAGTGTGACCTGCAGGAGACATCTTCTGAAAAATTGAAGGCTTTATGTTGAAAAAAAGTGCTCCTAGAAATCTATATTTAAGGAATGAAATCTTCTGCTTTCCAGTATGTTTCTACCTAGGCATCAAGTAAACTTGGCCATGTATGCCTAAGTTCTTATTTGCTTCCCTCAGGATATGCTCTGTCACTCCACACTCCTCTTCCAATCCCCCTTGACAATTGCTCACATTTTCAGTAGTAAGTAAAGCTTAGAAGAGGTTTTAACTTATTATTATTCATTTTGTTGCCAGACAGAGCATTATAAGTAGATGAAACAAATTATGTAGGAAAGAGAAGTAGGTGGCAAAGCAATTAGCAATGTTAAGCAAAGAAATGGAAGCTTAAATTTGCCATTTATGTAACCAGTACCAGATAATAGCGATCTGTTGACATTCCCAACTTGCAACATGTAAAATATATAGCTATGTTGTCCATAATGTTACAAAATTCCTGAGATTGCTTGAAAATACAGGGAAGATTTAATTCTCACAATCATTCAGAGTCTACCTGATCCTAGAGCAGCTCAGTACATCAAAACATAGGGTAATTCTGGATAGCATGATTCAGTGTCACACCAACAGTGCTTAAGCTAAAGCTCCAGGCTAAGTAACCTAGTTCCTACTGAAAGATGGATAACCTTTTTTTATTTTTTGGTTAACCAGTGAGTACTATGTAGTCTCAGGGAGGCAATGCATCTCTAACAGATATTGTACTGGTACACTAGAAGTGGCAGAATATGCTTTGTTTATGCTACTGGCCTTGATGTCTGAAATGCTTGATTTAATTTTTTACTGTGATACTTGTGTGATTTCCAATAAGTTATTCACTGATTTTTCTGTCACTGCTCTTTATATATAAAATTATGGAGTAGTTATATCATAGCTATAATTATCTCTAATTATAGAAAATGCTTTTCTTCCCTACACCCTATAACAGTACTTTCTGTATTTCCTATAAATGTATGAAATCTCTGGAACAAATACTGCTTCAGCATTACCTAAGTACCATGCAAAGAATGAGGATTGCAGGCAGAGGGGGATAGTGGTCAATCCATTAATGCTCCTCCCCAATGCTTTTGTTGCTCATGCTTTTGCCATTCTGCAGTGTGAGTTTCCACAGACCACAGTCCCTTCAGCAGACACACACATGCTCAGTGTGTGGTCATCCACATGGGGTGGATATCTGCTAACCATGGTCTCTGCACGGGCTGAAGGGGAGACTCTTCTCCCTCACCTGGAGCATCTGCTCCCCTCCTTTTTCCCTCCCTTCAGTGTACCTTCTGCTGTTTCTTTTTCTTCTCTCCTCCTCCCTCAGTGCTGCCTTCTCACCTTTCCTCAATACATTTTCCCCAAGGCACCCCCACCTTGGTGGCCAGGCTCAGCAGTGCCCTGCAGTGCATGGGCTGGAGCTGGAAATTGTCTGCGTGGGTAATTGCTGAGAGAAATGTGGCCCATGGAGAGGGAGAAAAGCATGAAAAGAGGCAGTATTGGAGATAATCTGTTGTGGACTGTCCACAATCCTCTGTTCCCCCTCCCTCTGCAGTGCTTGGGCTGGAAGGAAGTGGTAAAGTCATCAATGAAATAGTGAAGTTGAGCCAGGGAAAATTTGTGCTGAGCAGAGAGTGGTTTAGAGTTTTTTCTTACCATCCAACTCTGTTTTAATTGACAATAAATTAGATCAGTTTTCTCAAAATTAGTCTGTTTTGGCCCATGATGGTACATGATAAGTGATGTTCTGTCTTCATCTGAAGTCACAATATATTGCATCCTATTTTTTCTTACTTCTGTCCTGTTGAAGAGGGAAAGTGAGAGTTGCCAGGTGGAGAGCTGACAGCCAGCCAAAGTCAATTCACCACAAGAAAAAAAAAATTTAAAAATATTCTCTTCTACAGAAAAGTTCTAGATATTAATAGCAATACAATTAAATTTTCTGCACACATTTACAGGAGAAGTTTACCTCTCCTGTCATTTGCGTTTTTTCAAATTATTCTTCACTTCTCTCTGAGGTGGTAATATTGATGCCTTTCATCTGTTGGGGTAGGGAACAAGGAGTCATCAGTGTCTCTTGCCCTTCACCAAGGATGATAATGATGCTTGTGGGTCTTTTTTTCTCTTACCAGGATCTAATTAATTTTAACATTTGTTAATCAGCTTTTACACCTTGGTCTTTCTTGATTGGTCAGCAAGTTCACATTATACTCAAATATGCTAAATATGGTGCAAACTATTTCCTATTTGTTCTCCTCGCTACTCCTCAAACTGTTTTTGTCCAATTCCAGGTCTGAACTTCTCTAACTGACCACTGGACAATTTATAAGGGTGGGGTTATGACCAGTACCAAGCCTATGAACCATGTATTACCATCCCATGCCTGTACTCCCTTATGCCGCACCCTATTTCTCTATTTCTCTGGGTCTCTGCTCTTATAAGAGACATATATTTCTCCACACTACATTATCAAGTTGCAGTTATAAATTTAAAAATTTAGAAAGAATAACTGCTTGTTACTGTTATCTGTATAAAAGCTATGATGTATCACACAGAGATAAGCAAAAGTAAAACCTCTAAGACATAGACTCTTGATTACAAGAGATCTGTTTTGGATGCTACAGCAAAACCAGATAAAATAAAAACTCCAGACAAGTCAAGACAAGTTCAGAGTGAGCCTCACAGGCCTCGGTCCTGAGGTTCTCAAAGTCAGATATCATGTGGCTCAACTTCACTCACAATCTCTCTGCTTTCTGTCCCCCAGCAGGGAGATGGGGAATGGAGCTTATGGTGGGCTCATCACAAAACTCTGCTGCTTCTTCCTTTACAGGAGGACAACTTGTCACACTCCTCCTTCTCCACTGTGAGGTCCCTCCTACAGGAAACAGTCTTCCCCAACTTCTACAACATGACTCCTTCAGGCTGCAGCTCTTCACAGATTGCTCTGGCATGGGATGCAGTACTTCAGGAGATGACTGCTCCAGCATAAGTCCCCAATGGGGTCACAAACCCTGCCAGCAAACCTTCTCTAGCATGGGATTCCCATGGGGCCACAGCCTCCTTCAGACATGCACCTGCTGTGGCCTGCAGCCCTCCAGGTGGATCTCTGCACCCCCATCCTCCCTGGGCTGCAGGGGCACAGCTGCCTCACCATGGGCTGCACCACGGGCTGCAGGGGAATCTCAGCTCTGGCACCTGCAGCACCTCCTGCCCCTCCTGCATTGACCCTGGTGTCTGCAGAGTTGTTATTTTTGTGTATTGTCACTCCTCTACTTTGACTTCTGCTGGTGTTGCAGCAGGGGTTTTTCCCCTTCTTGACCACATTATCCCAGAAGTGCTGTCACCATTGCTGATGGGCTTGGTCCTGGCCAGCAGCATGTCCATCAGGAGCTGGCTGGCATTGGCTCTGTCAGACATGGGGAAAGCTTCTAGCAGCTTCTCACAGAGCCACATCTGTTGCCTCCTCACTACCAAAACCATGTGAAAAGGGGCAAAATAAATATATCAGAGCTGCACAACTGAAACTTTTGTCATTATATAATTAGAACGATCTCTTCCAGATAATGAATATTTATCATTTTGGTATATATGATGACTGATTAGTCCAAAAAACCCATGCAACTATAAAAAGGAACATAACTATTTCTCAAGAAATAAACTCTTATTTTTTGTTCCAGAGGAGCTTTATCTAGGGTTGTTGGCTTTTGATTGATTGTTCAGATAGTTGTACAAACCAATAAAATGACTATGCTTTTTATCTCATTAATGAGAGAGGACACAAGTGGAGAAAATAAAGTTTTTATTACCAAATGAATAGCACAGCAGGGTATGACTTGATAAATAGAACATTTCATTTTATCTCACAGGCCTTAATATCGCAGTCCACATCTCCTGAGTAATTTAATGAACTCTGATGGTTGAACCCGTGCCAGTTTTAGTACTCAACATTTTAATCAGCTAGGAAAATAAGTTATAACTGGGCAACACTTGAATAGCACTTCAGTGTGTAAAGGAATATATTGCAGAGAATGATGCTTGTTAGTCTGGATGAATTAGAGAAATTGCTACATCTGCTGGATGTAACTAGTTGGACATTGGGGGTTGTTATTATTTCCCCTGCACCAGGCATTTTAATTTTGCTTTTTATAGTCTAATCAGGTTTACTCTTCTGTTGGCCTGGTGATCCTCCATCTGTATTATTTTCCCATTATTTTCTTACTAAATGCTGACTTTATGGCTGCCATCCAGTGTAGGTGTGGAATTGCAAGCATCACATCCATAGGTGTGTATATATGTCCACTGAGTGCATGTTTATTACTTGCAAAAATCCAGGCTTGTAAGTGCCACAATAGCAGAAGCAAAAGCACATTCCAAGAATGCCTACACAATAGGAGACATTCTTCTGAAGGAACGGGGTTTTTCTGTGATGTTTGCCTCATGCTCTTCATTTCCTACAACCTGAGCTCACAGTGTCCTCTGTCCTTGCAGGGATAGGTTGAAGAAAGGTGACTTCATTTTTTAATCTGTTGAACATTTCCATTTCCTGCTGTGAACCCAGCTGCTGGATGGAGGCACTCTAGAGAAGGTGGGGCAGGGTGTGTGTGGCTGAGGTTGATAGATCTCTTCCCAACTGCAAGTGGAAATAGCAACAGAACTAAGATACTGAAAGTCCGAGGACTTCCAGAAAATTAGACGGTAGATTTTGGCTTTCTGTTCTCACCCATTCATTCAGCCCAATAATGGAAATTGTCATCAAAGTGGCCTAGAGCCTGTTTAATTTGGCATAAGCATTTTACAAAAGACTGCCCTACTTTTCCTCCTGCTTGTTTTAGAGAATAATAAGAAAGGAAAAAAAAGAAAAAAAAAAGGAAAAAAAGAATGAACAGTGAAATGTTCTTTTTCTCTTTCCAAGCAGGAAATGAACAGAATCCATTTACACAGCTATTTTCTGCTTTATATCATAGTCATTGAAAAAAAAAGAGAAATGAGTATGAAAAGTGGTAGAGAAGAGTTTTCGTTCAAATTAAGTTAAAGGGATTATGGTAAATCCATCTATATTTGCAATGGGAAATTCACAGGTCCTATTTGGACAGTGTTATTTGATAATTCCTATATCAACTGGGATCAAGTTTTTCCTGATGAAAAGAATTAATGCTTTTCAGGTATTCATGTACTCGCTGTTAATTTTGACACATCTCACATTTTAATCCTAAATATTTGCATTGACCAGATATTATTCACTAAATAATTGTTTTGATTTGTTTCATAGCTACTTCTAATAATTATTTCTGATGCATTTCAAAATTATTGGAACTGCATGTTCAGACACCTTTCTGACACCTGTAATGCCATGTTACATGTAATTCTTTTGTAAAAGACTATGCAACTTTAGTAACTAATTCTAAGATGTATTAAAAGAAGTTTAAAATTCATGTCATATTCACAATAGGTGTTTCACAAACACCCTTTTTTGTATAACATTGAAACTTCCACACCCATAATAATTGTACAGTACTAGTGTTCTGGCATAATCCATTGTATATCTGTTCTGAATTTTCTCCTCCACTGCTTCCTCCTACCCTATTATTTGTCACTTTATTTAATTTTTATGTTTGATACAGTGTCTATTGTTCTAATGGAAGGTTTCTAATAGCCTTCAGTAGGTGCTGGATTGCACTTTGGGCCTTTGTGTCTGAACAAAAATACATATGAGAAGTTCATCTGTAAATCAGTTACTTCAGAAAAAAAAAATTAAAACTTAAAATTAAAATACTTGTGTTAGATGCATAAATGATCATACACTTCTTATTCAGTTGTTAATATATTACTCAAAGAAAATAGTCTATTTTTTGAGTGTTTGTTTTGTAATTTTTCAATAAAATTTTAAATATTTCAATTTATTTATTTGTTTTTCAGTGCTTTTAAGGATGTATTTAGTAGAGATTTTGCTGTTGATTTAACTGTACTGAAATGCTTAACTTAAAAATCAGCCAATTTCTTCAAGATATTGTGTTATAGAGATGATACCATTGCTCCTTCTGGTCTGATGTTTAATACCCCACAAACTATTATTAGCTCATGTATATTACAGGTTATCCAATTGCTCCAGCTTTTCTCTTGAAAATACCAAGTTTAGCTGAAGTGCATGTCTTGGAAAATTCCATTTTGATACAGAAACAGCCCACCACTTTGAAAATACTCCATACTTTTAATCTTTGATAAAAAAAATCTAGATTCTTTTTGTTTGTTTTGTTTTGTTCAGTTTTAGTGAGGACTTCTAGATTGTTTTATGTCTTTCTCCAGAAAAAAAAATGGTCCTCTTGCACCTACATCTACTTACATCGTTGTAAAGCTGTTGATCATTGCAATTAACTTTGTCTTGGGTAAGTAACAAGAATGTGTACCAGGCATATATGAAATACTCCAAAATAAGCCTCTTCATGATCAAATGCAGAAATAAAACCACACATGATTGTCTTGTTTATCATTAATAGAATTCCTAAACTTATTTCTAATATCTTGTCATATTTTTAATTTCGCCAAATCTGCTTAAGAAAGTTTATTTCCTTCAAAACCCTATTGACTGAATTTAGCACAATGAAAATCCCAGTGTATCTGGGTTTGTTGTTGTTTATTTGTTTTAAATTATTATCTAGAATTTTGGGCTGTATTTGAGCTGATCATCTGGTTTCTCCTTTCTTGGTACATACTCAAAGATTAAGAGCTTTCCAGTGCTGTAGATGCATTTTTTAAAAGATGTATTCAAAACTGATTTTGATAGACAGATGTTTGTGTAAATTACCAGAACTTGTCAATGTATAACTGCAATGCTTTTTCCCAAGTTAATAGTTGTCTCAAAAGTGCATTATTATGTCTTAGATATTATGAGCAAGCAAACCAATAATACAAAATTGCTTTCTTGTGATCTCCATTCTGCTTTAATTATACCACTCTTGCTGTATTTTTATATTTTATTGTAAACAATTTTTTTTACTGTAAATAAATTTTATTCAGTAAGTGCCTAACTTAAAGCTTAACTGAATAACACATATTTTACCACAATATAAATAATAAATATTTACAGAGCAAGCAAAAAATAGAACTCAATTTCAAAGGAGAGGTTCTTGTATCTATGTCTCCAAACTTTTACATGCCTTTTGTGATACTGTTCATGTCACTCAGGCAGATATCTGGATAACATTATTTTGCTTCTAACACATCTATTAAAGACAATCTTTAAATAAATATGGAGCACTATATAAAAGAATTTTCCGAAGATATTCCAAAAAGATTGTTGTGTATTTAAAGAAATTATAGTTTTCAAGGGCTATCTCTGAAGTAGATATCGACTCATTGTCTATCTAGTATGATCCCAAAAAATAAAGATGTACAATAATGTAGTCAGTCGATCTTTTTTCTGATCTTACGCATTATTTTATAGTAAATAGAAAAGGAAGAAGGAAGGAAGGCGCGGAAGGCGCAGAAGGCGCGGAAGGCGCGGAAGGAAGGAAGGAAGGAAGGAAGGAAGGAAGGAAGGAAAGGGTAATCTTATTCAAAAGAAATCACGTTTGGCTCCAAAACTTTACAAAACTGGCAGAGCAAAACGCAGGTAAATATTATTTTCTGAAGTGAAAAACATTGTGATAAGCACTGTAAGTGATTTATCCTGAGAGGGAAAGCAGGGAAGACAGATCAACAGAGAGTATTGTAAAATTCCTTACCAATTCTTTGTCTGATATAATTTGTAAGCTGTTTACTAAAATATTAAACCTTTTTATCTTTGAAGATTAAAGACAGCTAAATTAGATTCTGGCACAGAGACTTGTAGAAGAATTAGATAGCTTTGTTATTGTAATGAGGTCAGAAATAATATTTCTTGGGGTTTGTGAATTGCTAATTTAATTCTTGAGAGCAATTTGCATTCAAGAACACTCTGCAATTCCTTTTTTAATGAAAACAATCAATATTTTATTCTCTTTCTTTAAAATATGGCTTGCAAATATACAACTAGTTGGCTTGCAAACAACAACCCTCACTGGGGTTACCCACCAGCTGTCAGGCATGGGTGAGGAAACTTGATCAGTAACCTGGAAACAAAACACCATAATGTTCCTGTAAGAACTTATCATTAAGCCTAATTTTAAAAGCTTTTTTGACTATAAAACTGCTAGACAAGTAAAATACAAACCAGTCATTGAAATACGATGCGTTATTTCTGCATAATTTCTTCTATAACATAAGCAGAGTTCACTTGGCTATCAAGATTTTGAAATGAATATACATACACTTGTCCCACCATAACTATAAACAGACATGCAAATGGGAAGGTTCTTTTTTCAAATTAATATAGAGATAAGAGATGCTTTCTTCAGATGTATTAAACTGGGAAATTTCTTAGCTGTCTTCTCCCAAAAATCTCAGAGCTAGTAACCATCATGAAAATATGAGCTATGATACTCAAAGTATCCATCCAGAATGACAAAATGAATACTACCTTTTGCAACTAAAGTCCAAGAAAGATATTCTAGACTGTGTTTAATGGCACAAAACACTTGAGCTAGACAACTTAATGAGACTTCAGATGCTAAATTCTCAGAAATTACTGAGAATAAGAATGATCAATAAACAACCATTATTCTCTCTCTCATAATTAATTGAAGTCAGTAAAGCTTAAATTGGTGGAAGACAATAGAAAATATGATACCAAAGATACAAAAATACTTCAAGCAAATAAAATTTGTTATATGGTAAGGGATGGAGTTTTAACTTATATGGGTATAGACCAGCTGGTGATCACATTTTTTTTTAATAAAAGGTTAAATGAAACATCAGATCCATGAATCACAAGTGAGAAAGTCACTTTAAGCTGCTTATTTTACTGGCAATACAGTCTTACTCTCTAAATTACATCTCCCAGGCAGAGACTTAGCTGTGTAAATACCTAGCAACAAGAACTTAGCAGGCACTGAGGCATCTGAAACATTTCAGGTGTTTAGTTCCCAAAGGGGCTAGAGGGGGTAAATCAAGTTCTGCAGGAAGATCACTGCTGTACAGGGATGGCAGCTGGGGGTCAGGCAGGATAAAGGTAGTGCTTCGGCACCTCTGAGTTTTCTCTAATATTTTGCTTGCTCCTATTTAAACACTTCAGATGATGATTACTCAGCTCAGATTATCAGCTAATGTAGAACTGCTGCAATTCAGTCTGATTTTACAATCTCTGTGTTTTTGTTCTTTTCCTATATTCTTATATTTTATGTTTTCAGAATAAGTTTTATCCTGTTGTCTTCCCTAGCCTGGAATGGATTCAAAAGACTATAAGCAATTGAAAAGACCTTTCATAACAGCTGGAGGAGCCAAACAAACTCTGGAAAATATAGGTACTCCTTTGCCATATTAAATTCTGCACTTTGTAGGGAGAATTTTTACTTCCTGGTCTAAGCCTATTTTCACATTGTTATGTGTCTGTGTGTCACAGCCTCATTCTGGTGAAATCTACTTCAGCTTTTTCCTTCAGACATGCAGGTTATAATAATCTCTTTGACCTCAGATTTTAGTTAGAGAACAGTGAATATAACCAGGTCAACTGGGATACTTTCACTGATTTCACCTTTGTTTACTCAAAAGACTTTTGGTATGCTGTAGCACAGCTCTTCTTTCTCTTATTTTGTTTTCTTCAGCTGTCTCCCTATAAAGTGTAATTCCATTTAATTCAAAATGTTTAAACAAGTTGTCACACAGATAACCTAAGCAGCATGCGGCATTTAACTAAATTATACAGAACAGTGCTTTATTTTTCATGTATTCTAACTACTTTTTTTTTCCATAATGCTACCCCAGTAACTCCACATACTTTGTCTAATAAAATGTCTTACTGGCCACCTTTAACTTATCCAATATGCTGTCTTTCTACTGCTATAAGAATTATATGGAGTTTGTGCATAATTCTTTCTGAACCACAAATTATACATGAGGAATGGAAGATAAAACTCAAAAAAATACCCCAAAAAACCAAACACACCAAAAAACAACAAACAATACATTATCTGGCTGAGATGGAGCTCATTTTCTTTAAATCAGATTTTAAGGTGCTGTGTTCTGGGTATGTGCTGGAAACCATGTTGGTAGCACAGGGATGTTTTATTTATTGCTGAGCAGTGCTCTCAAACGTCAAGGCCTTTCTGCCTCTCACTACACCCAACCAATGAGGAGCCTGGGGGTTATACTCAACTTATAAAGGTGGAGGAAGAGAAGGAAGTGGAGCACATTCAGAGTGATGGCAAGGAACTGTGCACGTGTAGTAAAATCCTGCTTTCCTGAAAAATGGCGGAGCTCCTCCCTGCCAATGAGAAGTCTCAATGTAATTTCTTTTTTGTCATGTTAAAGTGCACAGTTTTTGCTTTCCTTCTGAAATTTTCTTCATCTTGATTCATGAGTTTTCTCACTTTTACCCTTCTGATTCCCTCCCCCCATCACACTGTGTGGGAGTGAGCTCTGTGGGGCTTAGTTCCAAAGTTAACCCACAACGTGATTTTAAGAAGATGGAGTGGCATTCAAGCAATGCCAGTACTTTGGATTCATCTTTCAAGGGCTTTTACTAGAATTTTACAGAGTGACAATAGGGGGAATAAACAGTTTCAGAGCAACTCTGTGATGGATTTATATGTCCTAGTGCCAGTGGGTGGGGGAAAATACACCTTAAAGGAAGGGAGAAAGAAGTATGCTCTTTTCTGGAAGGGAAAAATAAGCTTCCTTTATTTAATGTCAGAGAAAAGTCCAGGAAATTTCTGAAGAAAAAATTAAATTCTAGTTAATCTTCATTGCCCCTTTCACAGAAATACACTATGACTTTCCTCTAAGAAGTTTTGCAGAAGCAGTACGAATGGTCTCATAAAGTTGTCACAATAATTTCCAGACTGTTGAATACAAGGTTTCCAGGACCAATTCCTGGACCAGAGGCCAAATGTCTTATACTAGACACTAGATGATGACTAATGTACTTCCCTGGGAAGCTTCTTCCACTGCTTCACAAGAGAAATCTGTGGAGACATCTTTTCTAAAATCAAATCTAAACCTCTTATGGTGCAACTTGAGACCGTTTACTTCTCCTATCATTTGTTAATTGGGAGAAAAGACCTCCAAATGATTATAACTTCCTTTCAGGTAGTTGAAGAGAACAATAAGGACCCCCCTGACCCTCCTTTTCTCTGGGCTAAATCCCAGTTCCTTCAGCCAAACCCCACAAGACCTGTGCTCTGAATCCTTTCCCAGCTTTGTTACTCTTCTCTGGACTTGTTCCAGCATCTCAGCATCTTTCTGTCAGTGAGGGGCCCAGAACTGGACCCAGTGCCAAGCACAGAGGGACAATCACTGCCCTGGTACTTCTGGCTACCTTTGCTGATACAGGCCAGGGTGTCATTGGCCCTCTTGGTCACTTGGGCACTCTGCTTATGGTAATTTTTGCTCCTAAGCCTTTTCAGTTCAAATTGTTTGAAACAGCATGAAAAGTGTGTTGCAGGCCACCAGAGCTATACTTTTATAGCATAATAAAGTGCACATGCTGGGTACTCTGGCAGGTGTTACAGGGGTAGGAAAGCGGTACTGTTGAAGAAAGGAACAGTGCAACTAGCTCAGGCTAGTACTAGGTTTTCTTTTTTTTTTCCCTTTTT